>JANHFL010006260.1:28217-39115 GCA_032468155.1 Oxyrhabdium leporinum
TATTTTTGCAGAATTGTATAATTGTTACTAAGTGAGAATCTAATATGTATTAAATATAGAAACATAATCATTTTTTTTTGGGAAACTTTTTCCAGTTCTGCAATCTGTTTCACAGGACAGAAGTATGGCCTTTGCAATAACCAGGGAATGAACTGAGTAGATCAGCAATGATTTGCTGTGTAACTGAGTGCCAATGGTGAATAATGGGGCTGGCATCTTTGCTTTTCAAGCTGGTAGATTTAAGCCCCAAATGTCTGCTTCTATCATTAAGAGTGTGCTGAGGCAGGACATTCAGCCATGATGTAGGAAGTTGGGAATTAGTTTATATAAATATTTCAAATTACAGCCAAATTATAAACAGGAAGCTGGTATAATTATGTCTTCAGTTCATAGCATGTTTTAACCCAGAACATTTATGATTGTTTTCATTCTTCATCCATAAGTCTTTTATGAATTTAAGATCATGTTTAAAAGCTTAACTATCAGTGATGTGTCACACTGAATGAAGGTGTTATGAAGCGTTTGAGTTTCAGTTGAACTTCATTTCATTAAGTGAAGGGGAAATGTCCAGATCAGAACTGATTCAGGGTTAGGTTAACCTATATGTTATATATAGTTTGGCACCAAAAGACACTGTTAGATTTAGCTGTTCAGCAGCTGATAATTAGATCCTGACTGATATTACAGCATCAACTTAGTGCTTATGGTTGGATCCCATCCATCCAACTTATCTATATATCTTAAGAAAATATTATATTTCTTTCAGAAAGACAATTTATCTTGTACACCATGAGAAAAATAAAGAGAATGATCAAACATAATTTGTTGGAATGTGAAATACCAACTGTCAGTTCAATTCAAAAGTTGAGAGTTGATTTTCTTCATCTTCCCAGTTCAGTGGAATGAGTTCACATGATCAGACCACTGTTTTAGTGAAAACAGGGGCATGTTTGGGCAAAGATGTCCATTGAAACTACCACAGTCATTTGAAAGCATCCAATTTGGCCTGCAGAATTCCAGTTCAAGTTAAAGAAACAATCAAATCCTCAGTCTGAAATCACTGTTAGAACAGAAATCTCTGATATTGAATTGATTCTTTATGACATCTAACAAGAAGTATAGTATAATTACTTTTGAAAAGAGCCTTGGGAAATTATTCTAGGAAATGTACATACTTTAAACTGAGTTTTTGTGTTGTTGTTGTTGTTGTTTTTTGGGGGGGAGGGGAAGAAAATGTATAGCATCCCATGAATATGAAGAAATTAATTTTTAGTTGCCACTGTAACTCAGTCAGTAACTCAACCACGAATTGCTTTCCTATTTATATCAACTTCTTCTTAAATATTAGCTTGAAAATTCCTTATGAACTTTCATGTCTTGCTCATTTAACACACCAAGGGTACCATATTAATCATTAAAAGGTTGAAATAATGCAAGAATATGAATAGTATCACTACAGGACGTGCAATAGGAGTATGCAAAACATTTGGAAGAGGTGCTATGAAAAAAGTGTTAGCACGGTTAAAGGACTTCTGATTTAAATGTTAGAGGAAGCTATGACCTTTTGAAAGTCTCAAATGTTTCAAAACGGTCTTCAATTCCATCAATCTAGGTGCACACGAACATCACTGAATCCACAAGGGATGATACAACAGAAGACTATACTCTCACAGAGGGATTGCTAAAGAGAGCTTGAAAGCAGCTGTAAGAGTTTTTACACGGGAAGCAGCTGTTTTAATGCTTTGAAGACCGGCTTTGTTTCTTTAATTTCTTTGCATTTTGCCAAGTGAATAAAATGAGGCAAAATGGAAATGAACATAAATCAAATCTTTATTTCAACCATAGACCCGCACAAGGAGTTTGAGGTATGGTCAATTTAAAAGGATAGAAAACACATCAGAATCTTTGAAAAAAATATGAAAATATGAAAAATATATGTGTTAAAACAGAATGTGTGTGTGTGTGTGCCTGTGTGTGCGCATGCAAACAAGAGCCTAAAAGAATCTAAGAGTAGGAGGAGGAGCATTCGATGGCTGTATGGGATCATAAATATTAGCATATGCAGGATTATGTCTATCAAATTAGATAGCACTTTAGAATGGAGACCTAGATTGGGGTCCCCAACTCCTAAGCCATGACCCTATACTGGGCTCTGGCCCATTTGGAACCGGGCTGCAGAGCAGTGGGCGAGCATGTGGAGATCAATTTGTGCGATCAGCAGGTATGTGTGCCTGCTGCTTGTGCAAATGGAGCTGTGCATGCATTTACCCACTGCTCATACGGAACCATCCCCTCTCCCTCCTCCAATGGTGTTCAAAATTAGAAAGGTTGGGGAACCCTGAACTAGAGGAAAATTATGACTAGTTTATGATATAGGTAATCATTCAACATATTTTAAGCACTGCTGCACAGAACCTGACAACACTCAAAGTTGTAGTAGGACTGGTATCTGAAAGCAGCAGGGAGGTGTAGAATTGTGCTGTGCACCCTGGATATTTATGAAGAGATGGTAAGATGAGGCTGGTATGAATGTCTCTGTAATACTGGCATTGTAGAAACACATGTTGTGTTGTTTCTGTGTGGTCCAAAGTCATAGGGATATTATCTCTCTAGCTGGGGAATCTTCCTACATTGGGCTTCAAAGACACCTGAGGGAAGGTGTGACACTGTGCCAGAATAAAGGCTCTTCAGTACTTCAAGTTTAGTTAACTATAACAAAAGGGAGGCAAAGTTCCTGTTGGATTCACTGGTAATGAAAATTGGGGTCCTGGCTAGATCCATTTGGCACTTAGTGTCTGCTAATGTTGCTTAATGAGTATTTTGGTCAAATTGTAACCCACAATGAAGACCTGGAGACCTTTTCAGCAAGTTTTGAGAATTGACAGGTTATTTTATGGAGATTGCCCACCATGCAGTTGATACAGAAATTGATTAAGAGTGTTGCTAATATGCAGCCTAGCTTGATGCCTTCATAGTCTCAATGGCACAGGTGAGATGGTCCTAGAGAGTTATATCTTACTTTGAGTAAGGTCCCTTTATGTAGCATATATATTACATGGCTGACTGGTTTATAACTAGCAGGGTCATCCCACATTCCATTAGGAACCTCTGCATATCTAACTATGATGTTGATTTTTATCACTGATTTTATGGAAGCCCAACCCTAACCCTAGGTGGATTTTTATGCATATGTATTTTGCCAAGTGAATACAGTGAGGCAGAATGGAAATGAAACTGTCTAATTATCCATTAAAAGATGTTCCAAATCTGACCATCAGATAGGCTTTTTTTAGACATTGCATGGAAGTCTATTCCTAAACCTATGGGGATGTACATCCAAATGGAATTTCAGCATGCATTTTTTGAGTGAGCAAAATGAGGCAGAATGGAAATAGACTATAAGTCTTTAATAGTCTCTCCAAGTATTATCTTGATACTGATTTTTCTCACTGATTTCAATGAGTTCTAACCCTAGATGGTTTTCCACCCCATTTTCCCATTTTCACTTAGGAGGAAAAAGGAGTGGAATGGAAATGAAAGTGGCCCAGTATGCATTAAGAACTTCTCTGAATCTAACCATCATTTTAGTTTCTCTCAAATGTTTCATGGGAGCCTAAATCTAGATGGATTTCTATCTTAATGGAAATCCAATGGGATTTCCTCATGCATTTTGCCTAGGAAGTAAAATGAGGAAAAATAAAATGGAAGAAATCTATATCCACTAAGAGGGTCTCTGAATCTAATCATTATGTCATGTTTTGTCATTCATTTTATGGGAGCCTATCACTAATACTAATATTTGCCTATATAATTTGCCTAGGGTGTCAAACGAAGTATAAAGAAATACAAGGTGCCCAGTACCAACTAAAAGCCTATCAGAATCTTACTCACATGTTGTTTTTTCTCACTGATTTCATGGGTATCTAACCTTCACCGTAGATGGATTTCCATCTCAATAGGATTTATCCATGTATTTTTCCTACAGGTGAATGAGGCAGAATGAAAATGGAGGTGGCTCAATATGCATGAAGAACTTCTCAAAATACATCTGTCATGTTAGTTTTACTCACTGATTCTATGAGAGCCTAAACCTAACCCTAGCTGCGTTTTCAGTAGAAGGTGTTAAAAGATGCTAAACAAAGTAGAGGCTTAGGCCTACTTGATGCAAAACAAAGTTATTTTTAATTTAGATGAAAGATTGTGTGACAGTGAGAATTAGAGGGTTATTGTAACTGAGAGGGCATGATTTCAGATTTGGATGGCACTGCTATTTATAGTACGACTAAGTTAAGACTACTGTCGATCTCAAAAATAATTTTGTTAGACATAATTGTCAACTTCGAAATGAGCCTATGCTGTCGCAGCCATCTTTTTGTTTCCCAGCTTGTCACAAACTATGGGGGGAGGGAAAGGTTTGGAATGCTAGTCCAGACGACAACAACAACAACAAAATATATCCCATGGAAACCAAGGTCATCTCAACAGAAGTTTGGTAAGGACTTGAGGGAGTTGCCATAGAGACATCAGAAGACCTAATTGGCCAATGTGACCTGGACGAATGAGGGGAGGAAAGAATTCATTTTTTAATTAGGCGAAAACCACGGGAACTAGCTGGAGTTTGTTTTGCTTCATGTGTGCCAAAATGGTGTACTCAATAAAGTTATGCTTAAAGAGCTCTGATCATCCTGACTCACTGGCTTGGTTGGATTCATCAGTTGGAACCTTAACAATCATACTCTGAACTTGGATACCTTTAAGAAGAAGGAACATAATTTCAGGAAATGTATTGGCTTAAAAATATAGAATCCATATACAGGCAATTCTGTAGATTGCCTAGTTTGGGGAGAAGGAACACACGATGAAACAAAATGTTACAATCCATGTGAAATGCCAGGGCATGTGTGTCATGACATACAAAATCACGCAAAATAGTAATTGAAATAAATGCATGTGATGCTATACAATGTTAAGCATTTGTAAATTTCCTTAGTTCAGTAGGAGTTAAACATGTCTTTAACTTTCTTCCATTAAATTTAATGGTTCCAATAGTGAGTTCCAAAACTCACTCCTGGTGATAACTCATCCCAAGCATGCTTTAAAGAACTGTTTCAAATCACTAACAGATGTGTGTGTTTGTGTGTGTGTGTGTGTGTGTTGGTGATTTGAAACAGTTCTATAAAGCATGCTTGGGTTGAGTTATCACCAAGAGTGAGTTTTGCTTGTGATTTTCTTCTTCTTCTTAAAAAACCCTGACAATAAGATTGAAACTGAAATGTCACATAGGTTAGTAACTATATCAACAAGTCTATATCAAATTCATCTGTATTTAATGTGTCATGAATCCCCCTTGCTATCTGGCTATGATGCCAGTAATACCAAATACGAATTTTCATCCCGCAGAAGAACTGAGAGAAAAAGTTATCAAAGCTATCATTTCACAGGGAAATTCCGAAATCTTCGCTGTCAACCAACTTTTTTTTAAAAAAAATGTTTCATTGAGTTATGCAACCATTTTGATTGATACGGTCAATGAAAGTCTCTAGTTTTGAAGGGGCTGATTGGATTTCAGTCTGTAGTCATAGAAACAGAAATAAATTGGATTGGGAAAAACACCGCTGTGGAAATGCATGTAAATTGCCAAGGTCAGGAAGAGCACTAACCATGAAATGTAACCAACTCTCTGAAACATTTATATTTTAATTACAATTCTTTAGGAATCGAGATTTTTATGCACAGATAAATCTCTAGTAACTCTTTCAGTTAGTATTCTGGTAAAAGTGCATTGGAATATATATATATATATATTACATGGTCTATGTAATATATATGTAATATATATATTACATGGTCTATGTTCCAGAAAAAGGCAATCTATTGCTTTCCAAATGTTCTGAACTGCAATGGCCATCATCTCTGGAATGACCCCACTGGCCAAATCAAAACTGATCCAAAATCAGTACAAATTGAAGTCCAAAAGATCTGGAAGACACTACAAATGCTCATTTAGGCAGTCTAAGTATGGAAATTGAAAGCACACGATTGCTCTTTAACATTTCAGATGCCACTCAACTGTTCCTGTTTGGTTTTCAGAATGGCTGACCTTTTGCAGCACAATGATAAAACAGAATAAATGCATCTATTGTATGTTATGCAGAAATTTAAGAGATATGATACCTCTCAATTGCTGGAGCCTTAGATTGCTGGAAACCTAAACAGTGCAAGAAAGATATTTTCTTTTAAAGCCAGAACAAAACTGTCCATCTAGAACAGTGTATGTCGATCTTGGCAAGTTGAAAATGAGTGGATGAACTCCCAGAATTCCCAAGCCAGCATGCTGGCTGGAGAATTCTGGGACTTGAAGTCCACACATCTTCAAGTTGCCAAGATTGAGAAATACAGTTCTAAAACAGTATGTTGGGATGTTCCAATTGGCTTAATTTTATGGAACAGAACTTGAAACATATTCCATAGTCCAGAAACAATGCTAGCAATAGACAACAATCATGTCTGGGATGGGATTTTTGTTTGTCTATTTCCTCTGTGACAAAAAATGGAAATATTATTCCCCAGAGCAAAAAACAACAACAATTTGGTTTTAAAATGTAGTAATATGATTGTAAGTTGCTTAATGAGTTGAAATGTCAAGTTGCCTTGGACTACCCTGCCTTTGCCCATGGCCCAAGAGTTGCAAGGGATTTTAACTGGAAGGCATACCTTGAGTTTGCAGCAGAAATTGGTTGTGTATATAATTAACAGCACAGTTCCTCAACTTATGATCACAATCGGGAAAAGACTTGCTAAGCAAGGTGATTGTTTAGTGAGTGAAACCCGATTTTACAGCCCTTTTGCTAAACAAATCACTGCAGTTGTTAAGGGAATCATGTGCTAATTAAGTGAATCTGGCTTCCTCTATTGACTTTAGTTGTTGGAAGTCAATTAGGCAGGTTGCAAATGATGATCAGATGATCCTGGGATGCTGCAACCATTGTAAATACATGTTGGTTGCCAAGTGACTAAATTTTGATCGTGTGGGGATAGTCTGATCATCGTAATCAGGACTACTGATCATAAGGCTCTTTTTTCAGTGCCATTGTAGCTTTAAATTGTGGCTAAACAAACGGTTATAAGTTGAGGACTATTTGTACACTACCATAGAGTATTTTTCATTCCCATTTCATTCAGTGAATGTTCTGCTCATCATATGAACACCTAATGTGTGTGTGTGTGTGTGAGAGAGAGAGAGACAGAGAGAGAGACAGAGAGAGACAGAGAGAAAGAAAGGGAAAGAGAAAGAGAAAGAAAGAGAAAGAAAAAGAGAAAGAGAGGAGGAGGAGAAGGAGACATGCATAGACATCTGTAAGGGGTCAAACTTCAGTTCCACCTATTTGTATGTACAGCATGTGAAAGGCAAAAACCTTTGGATACTGTGGAAGCTTTAGGTAGCATGGCATTACAGGATTAATGCATACATGTAGACAAGACCAAATGGTAATATAGGCTGTTCCTAATACCATCCAAACTTGATAGTATCACATCCACCAATAACTTGAATTTAGCCACTTCAGTTGTTTGACAAATCAGTGGGGACTTCCACCAGAAAGGTTTCCATCCCTCAATAAGAGAGAAAGGGAAGTTCCATTAGCTTTAGAACTTAATTTGTTACATTTACTTCAGATGGCCTGCACTGTCTCAAGAGTCTATGAATGACAGATCAAATAATAGTTGCATATTATTCTCACATGCAAGATGCTTTCTGCTGTATGGAAATTAACAAGGCATAATGTACTGGGAGACAGGATTTTTTCTTTATTTTTATTGCATTTATTTTATTACACCAAGCCTACAATTTTGTACAAATAATTATCACAGGGGAGGGAAGCAAGATCTTCTTGATTTGACATGCTGCTTGAGTTAGATAAGTGCAAATTCATTTCTGGGGAAAAAAAGACACATAGCTGTTATTCTCCGTTGCAAAGATGAACTCATTCCTTGGGAACACCTTACATTATAACAAAATGCTCTGCTGATCAGTAACAAATTGATAAGGTGCTTTTTCTTTGAATTACTGTCTACGGTTTTTGTAATCTTACAAAATGAAATGGCAAAAATCAGAACAAGCACAGAGGAACATTACCCGAGGCTTCAATTTAATCAATAAGAAGAAGAAACAGATCTTATTTTGCAGTCAGATCTGGACTTGAGAGGGAAGCAAGAGTTCAGCGCTTGCTTTGAAACAAAACGAGACCAGGCCCATGTAGTGTATCAACGTACTTAACTCACTGAGATTTCTTTCTCCTTCTCTCCCTCTCCCTCCCCCACTCTTCATTCCCCATATAAAGCCCAAAAGTTTTCTCATTTTATTATTTTCTCATTAAGTGTTGCTTGATGTCATAAATGTTGCATAAATGCTGTTTTCAGTGTCTCATCCTACCAGGCACTCTTTCAAATGACTGGAGTCTTGCCATTTTTGACAAAAAGGACATTAGTAAAGGCAATTGGTTACTTTATGTAATATTTAAAGGAAGCTTTAAAGACTTTTAAGAATTGATTTAATTACATGAGCTTTAAAGACAACATTTTAGTGACTTCGTGTTTTACTTTTTTCTGGGATATAGGCAACCATTTTTGAACTAAGCATCAGTTGTAAAAGACTTTTTAATGGGTGGTTTGTACCAACATTTCTTTGCAAAAGAAGAAGCAACAAAGAGCAAAACCTCTTCATTTAGAATGTTAAAATCATCAGATCTGATTTGGAGAAAATAATACATGTGCATAGACATGTACAAAAGAATTAAAATAATTATATTAAACCCCAGAAGTAGTGTTTGCAAATGATTATCAGATTTCAACCCCGTGATCCATTCTGCCCAAGATGTTGCTAGAAATGCAGAACCTGACAAGAGATCTAGAAGGAACATTTGGATTTTTGTCTCTTTAGCCAATAAAATAAGTTAGACAATCAACTCTGGGAAACTAGAAGGATCCAAAAGGATCGAAAGAAAACACGAGAATTAGCAAATTTAACTTCACTCTCTTAGAAAACTACAGTTGGACAAATTTTTAAAAACATGGGCATTGCTGATTAGGGTTTAGAATTTAAAAAAATGCAGAAAGTTCTCACTTGGCAACTGCCTTATTTAGTGACTATTCACAGTTACAACTATGATGAAAAAATAACTTGGTGACCAAGCCTTGCATTTATGGATTGTGCAAGTCTGTAAAGCAGAAAGCTAAAGTAATATGGTAAGCACAGTTGTGGTTTCACTTAGCAGCTGCTTAACTTAATGACCAAGTTGCCAGTCCCAATTGCGGTCCCTAAACAAGGAGTACCTGTTCATTCCAGTAATGTGTATTTTTTCATTGTTTTAGTGGTGATCATGTTTAGCAGATTTTATCCGTGATAGTTTTTTTCTATGAATATCTAATCTATAATTAGCCTCTTTCTCTTTTTCCTTAAAAGGAAAAAAATTCAGCAATAATTTGGGTGATGAGGTTTTTTTTTGTTTTCTCAATTCAGATCCATATTGGTGTCATAAGAAAGGGAGAAAAACAAATAGCAGCTGAACTTCTCTCCCAAGGCAGTCGGTAGATTTTTGCAATGACAGTGAAGTAGTTAGAAAAGATTAGAGCAGCTATCCACTTATCTCAGCTAGGCTCTGCAGTCCCAGTTGAGATTCAGAAGGAACTAAAAAGCTTATCCATCTGTTTTTATATTGCAGTTGTTAATAGAGATAGTCAATGTACATTAAGTCAATTCTGTTGAATTTTCCAGGTCCTTTGAACTGTTTCATTTTTATTTATTTCTTTTATCAAATAAAAGCAATCATGTGGCAAAATTTTAGAACAGCTTCTAATATCAGGGGTAAGATAACAATAACTCAGACTTCATCATGAGATGCACATTAATGGGGTGTCTTTTAACTTTTTAAAAGTTAAATATTTTTTTTTCAATGCCATTGACACAGAGTGACTCTCAGCAACTAAGAAGGTTTTAACAGATTAACAAGAGTTGGAAGGCACCTTGTAGGTCATCTAGTCCAGGCCACCCCCCCCCCCCCCACCCAAGCAGGAGACCCTACACCATTTCGGACAGAGGGCAATCCAATCTTTTCTTGAAAGCTTTCCTGATGAAGCTCCCACAACTTCTGAAGGCAACTTCTGTTCCATTGGTTGATTTTTCTCACTGTCAGAAAATTTCTCTTCATTACAACACAAAAGCAAAAAATAAAAGATAAATAAATTGTATACTACATTGGGAACAAATTGCAACACTCACATAGTTAGAAAAGGTTGATGTGTCATCCTAGCCCAGTACCTGGGAAAGAACTGATCTTCAAAGCCAGTCAGTTCAGGGCTTCTCCAATCTTATGAGTATGTTGTTCCATAGGGCAAGTGCAGAAGCACGTCTTCTGAGTCCTATCAGGTGATGTCAACCCTGTCAGATCCTGTGGGATCAGCAGAGACATATGGTTTCTCAAATATCCATGCTTCATATACTAGGGCTTTATACAGGGGTGGGCTTCAAAAACCTCAGCAATGGGTTCGCTGCCCGGTTGCTGGGTGGGCGTGGCCTAGTCAGCCTCATGCACCAGGGTGGGAGGGGTTTTTTCGCCTTCCCCGAGGTCCAGAGGCTTTCCTGGAGCCTCCGGGACTGCAAAAAAATGGCTGTCAAGCCCCGACCGGCTTGCCATACCTGGGGGGGGGGGGAGAAGTTAGGGAGGACTAGCAGGGATTGAATCCAGACACAGCGAAGCAAGTGAAGAGTGGCCCAACAGCCCCTTCCCCTCCAACAGCTGGTTGGCTCTGGATGCTCTAGAGAGGCTGGAAATGACCCATTTCCAGCCTCCCTGAACTTCCAGGAATCCCATTTTTCTCCCTCCCTGAGCCCCTGCATGCGC
>JANHFL010006261.1:6704-17374 GCA_032468155.1 Oxyrhabdium leporinum
TTATAAGTTGTAAACCGCCCCGAGTCTTCGGAATGGGGCGGTATATAAATGTAATAAATAAATAAATAAATAAATAAATAAATTGTTGTACCCAGACGTCACATCGTGTAATGGAAGATTTTATATAAAAAAATAAAATAAAAATTTATTTGGAAAAAAATAAAAATAAAAAATAAATTTAATCACTGTGATCCCCAAAAATGCTCACCCACCCCAAAAAACACAAAACCAATCATTGCCAGTTTTTCACTTTCTTAAGAACTGCATATTTTTCTGGGACTCCTATATACATATATACAAGCCCATCATTCCTTTTTCTTTTTCATAAGCAGAATTAAACAAAGAACAGAAAGAGAGTAGCAGGTAGTGACCAAAACAAAGGGAAAAGAAGTAACCTAAGGAAATCTAATACACACCAACACCATTGTCTATACCACCACATACACAGAGACACTGTATTATCTCATGAACCATCCTACCACATCCATACATTAAAAGCTTTACAAATGGTTTTTCTTGCTCTTTCAACTTATTGCCTTTTTTCAGATCTCATGAAATCCATGAAATTGCAGCTTCTCAACCTTCCTACTTCTCTTCATCCATTGATTCTTAGATTATATATTTGTGATTCACTCTTCATGCATTCTCTCTATATGCTCAAACCACTTCAGTGTACTTCTTGGTCATGGGTGGTCAATTTAGCATCCAATCCATGCTCATTCTGCTTCTATGTATTCTTAACTATATACTTCTTACAAAAACATTTGAATGTGAGCAGCCACTGGACAGGATGAGCTCCTGTCACATCCACTCGCGCCTGCCAACCTAGCAGTTCAAAACCAGGAGACCACGAGTAGATAAACAGGTCCCACTTCGGTAGGCAACCTAATGGGGAATTAAAGGTGCCCCCAATTGGGCATCCCCTGGGCAACGGTATTGTCACTACTCAATCCTTTCAACCTGGAAGTGCTTCAGCATTCCCACTATGACTGTAGTAGTAATAATAGTACACAAACATTCTCAATGCATTTATTTCTATGATGCTCATTCTATATCAACTCTATAGCTTCCCAGAACAAAAAAACAAACATTCATTCCTTAACACAGAGCACACATTACCTACTCTGTTTCCCACGAACATCCTAAAATACAGGCAGTCCTCAACTTATGATCACAGTTGAGCCCAACATTTCTGTTGTATGGTGAGACATTTGTTAAATGAGTTTTGGCCCATTTTATGACTTTTCTTGCCACAGTTGTTAAGTGAACCACTGCAGGGGTTAAATTAGTAACACGGTTGTTAAGTGAATCTGACTTCCCCGTTGACTTTGCTTGTCAGGAGGCTGCTGAAGGGGATCGCATGACCCCGGGACACTGCGACCATCGTAAATATGAGTCAGTTGCCAAATGTCCTGAATTTTGATCACGTGACCATGGGGATGCTGCAAAGGTCGTAAGTGTGAAAAAGGGTCCTAGGCTACTTTTTTCAATGCGTCACTAAACTGTTCTAATTCGAGGACTGCTTGTGTATCCATCTATTTTCCCATTCTTAATAAACCTTCTACCAAAGTTCGTAAATTCATTTCTCTAATTCTTCGTCACATATTGGCGTTTGGTGTTGTTACATTTCTGCTCTTTCTTTTCTTTGTGGTCCTCACATTTCAGTCATTCACGTACCATGACTAAGCCAAAAGACAGAGCATCACACAGACCCAGGTCGTGCTTTAAGATCCACAAGAAAAGAAGAAGAAGAAAAAACAGAATCTATAAAGCAATTATCGGGAATGTTAATTATACCAAGCAGAAGAAATTGCTGAGATTGTTTTGGAAGGCTGGATTGCATATTAAGGGGGGGGGGGGTGAATCCCTGAGTATAAAGGACCTTCCTTCCAGAATTCTGGCAACCGAATGCCTACTAGAATAATTAATTCTCTGTTTTTCTACTCAGAGAAGCCATAAGTCTTCTTGCTTAAATTGCCCTTCAAGGGACAAATTGAAAGCAGGTGTGAACTTCAAAATTCTGATCTGTGCTTTGCCTTGTAAAGAGTCATCTCTCAACAGGAGGTCAATAATTTCAATTGTCATTAGAGCCAGCCATTTCTTGCTTTAAAAAAGAAAAAAAAAAGATATGGTATTCAGAAATCCAATATGATAGCCCTTTCAAGTGGGAGAGAGAACAGTGGGGTGAATAATTTGGGGGATGCTTTATTTTGTAAAATGCCACCGTTCCTAAGGACTGCTGCGAAATGAAAGTAGCTTACTGCTTTGAAATTGTCTTCAATACTTTTCTTTAAGGTCAGTGATAAAAGTCAAGAAGCTAAATAATAGACTGCTTTTCTCTTTGTGGTTCTACCAGATCTTTTAGAAACGTTCTTTAGAAATGTTCTGCTGGTTTCTTATGCAAAAATTTACTAATTCCATTTTCTGGAACTATTTTTGGATTTTGTCCTTACCTTCACCTTCCCTCCCTCCCTTTTTTTTTTTAGCCTTGCAGATGCGCTACAGGTAGTCCTCGACTTACAACACTTCATTTAGTGACCATTTGAAGTTACAACAGCACTGTAAAATGTGAGTTACGATCATTTTTCACACTTACGGCCCTTGTAGCATCCCAACAGTCCTGTGATCAGAATTCAGATCTTGGCAACTGACTCATATTTATGACGGTTGCCGTGTCCCAGGGTCACAGGATCATACCTTTTGTGACTCTCTGACAAGCAAAGTCAGTGGGGAATCTAGTCACTTAACAACTGTGTTACTCACAAGTGCAGTGATTCACTTGACAAGAAAGTGGCAAGAAAGGTCGTAAAATGGGACAACACCCATTTAACAGCTATCTCACTTAGCAACAGAATTTTTGGGCTCAGTTGTTGTAAGTTGAGGTTGTTGTAAGTCGAGGACTACCTGTATTATCATCTGATATCTATTGCCAGTTTAATCGTTCTTCATTCCTTTAGAATAGAATAACAGAGTTGGAAGGGACCTTCGAGGTCTTCTAGTCCTACCCCCTGCCTAGGCAGGAAACCCTATACTACTCTTCTATTCTTACAAACTAATAAAAGATGCTCAGTTATATTGTGTGTGTGTGTGTGTGTGTGTGTGCTTTTTGACTTTTAACATGTAAGCCTTCAAAGACTGTCTGGAGTTAAGCAACCTTGAAATGTAATGAAATAAAAAATAAGAGGCGGGGAACAGTATATATGCATTTCAAATCTAAAAAGGAGAAGACTTTGATTTCCAGTTACCCTTATGCAAGGCTAGTTTATAACAGCTTTGCCTCTGCCGTGTACTGTACCTTTCCCAATGTGCTGAAACATTAAAAAAAGCTGCTATGTTCAACTAATTAAAAAGCTGTGTCCTCAGTGCTAATGATGGGCAAATATCTGAACATCCCATGAGATCACTGTTTCCTCCCTTGTGGGACTGCCAAGGGGAAGATAGTGCACAGGTTCTTCCAGGTTATGCTTTCTATAAAAATATTCATGAAACATTTATTATACTTTTCTTTAAAGCGTTTTCCAGGCAGCGAATCCAAATGTCATGTATCAAGCAAAAATTTGAGCAACTCCCGGAGTGTGTGATTGCCTACTTTCAACATCATCGTCCAGTTTCAATTGTCTAGCATTCAATAAACGTTTGTGTTATTTTTCAACATTGTTGTAGCTAACCAACACTAACTGATTTTAAGAAAGCGAAGCAAAGTTAGAGCTGATTGATCCTTGCAATGGAGATCAGTATGAAATCGTGAGGCTAGGGACTACACTGGGAAGATGAAAACACAACCCAGAAGAAATGGGTATATGTTGTTACCAAGGAAACTCCATGGAAGTAATTAATTTCCATTTAATTAACCCTAATTAACTGCTATAATTAACTAATATACACAGACTGAATTTTCTGAATATGGATGCACTGAATCCCTCTGTGGGAAATGCATGGTTAATTCTCTTTTCCTGTCCAGAGTGGAAGCAACACAACTAAGCAGCAAGAAAGCAAGTTTATCAGCAAATCTGGAATGGGTTGTATGATGCAGCTGCTTGTAGCTGCTTAGAAGGAGTCAGAATTGAAAAAGCTTCTTGGATGAGAAGTGAAATGTCTTGAAGGAAAAACAAAGTCCAGTTGCCTTTTGAAAAAGCACCTTTGGGACAATCATGATCTGGATGACTGAGAATCTCCATAGATGTTTAGAAGGAGAGGAGTTTTGAAAAGGTGAAAAGATCACAACGTTCCAGATATTTCTTGCATGCAACATTTGGATGGATTTTTATTTGCTTGATTTTCTGTAAGTATGGGGAGATCTGAATCTGTCCAAACAACATATAAAGTTCATTAGTCTGGAAAATGATGTCAGAAGGTCATACAAGCCTTTGCAAAGAAAAGGATTTTCACACAAAAGAAAATGACTTGAAGAAGAACATCTCAAAGCACATTGAGGAAGCTGATACACCTCTGCACTCAGTATATTAATAGAGTCATGCTTGAACACTGGTGGAAAGAATCCCCAGTGGAATGTAGTGTGACTCACAGTATAAATATCTTCTTTTATCTATTTATATTCAAGGATGGTTTTTGAATTCTGATGCCATTGTGTACCAACTATAAAGAATTCAAGTATATTGTGATGGGTAACCATTATACAAAATGAGATTATAGAGCATCCTGGGATTTGATTATATCACTGTTCTTTGATTCATATATGTTTATGTTTGATTTACAGAGTGCAGGTCTAGCAAAGAAATAAGGTAGAGTAGTGAAAGAAGAAGAGTCTCAGAGCATAGAAAGGAAACAAAGATTAGAAATTATAGATAATTATTCACCTGCAGAGAGAGAGAGAGAGAGAGAGAGATCCTAGATGCTCTGATCACTGACACCATCTTAAAAGTAGAAATCATGGGCAGAGTCAGTAAAAGTGAATTTTGTGCAATAGCTTTCTAAAGAAATTCTAAATTGCACTGCCATTGGCAGATGGCAAAATCTGGAAGGAAAGCTGTATCTCACATCTGCATGTATTTATTACAATTTAATTGATTTCACTTAGGAATTTACTTGTCTAGCTTCATTTATTTTATACTGGCTATTTTGTTTATTCTCAGTGTCTCTAAATATAGTTTTTAGTAGTTTTGGTAAAGTTATTACAAAACCACCACTAAATGCAATAATCAAATCACAACAATCAGTATAGTATAATAATTCAAACAGTGGGCCAAAAGCATAAAGAAAAAGGACCTACATCCAAAACTTAATGTTTGAGTTTTATGTTCAAATAAAATTGAGAAGAAAAGGATCAACCACACTTCTCTAGGGAAAGAGTTTCACAATTTTCAGTGGAAAAGGTTGCGTGGAAAATAAGATGTAGAAGACAGGAAAAAGAGTCTGAAGAACATGGGAAGAGACTAATTGTATGCAGAATCCAAGGGTTCTGCCTGTTAAACAGGAAGTCACAAAAAAAATTTTTTCAAGATTTTCAAAGACACTAAGTATAGATTTCTTCACTATTACTTTTCAGAATCATATGAGCTAGAAGCTGGTCATATATATAAATGAAAACAGTTTATTGAGGCACTACTTTTGCTACTAAAATCTTAATTACATTTTATAATGCCTTGGTAAGATTACATTTGGAATACTGCATCCAGTTTTGGTTGTCACAATATAAAAAGGATGTTGAGATTTTAGGAAGAGTGCAGAGAAGAGCAACAAAGATGATTAGGGGGCTGGAGGCTAAAACATATGAAGAACGGTTGCAGGAATTGGGTATGTCTAGTTTAATGAAAAGAAGGACTAGAAGTGATATGACAGAAGGGTTCCAATATTTGAGCTGCTGCCACAAAGAAGAGGAGGTCAACTTATTTTCCAAAGCACCAGAAGGCAAGACAAGGACAATGGATGGAAACTAATTAAGAAAAGAACCAACCTAGAACTAGAGAGAAATTTCCTGATGTTTAGAACAATTAATCAGTGGAACAACTTGCCTCCAGAAGTTGTAGGTGCTCCAACACTGGAGGTTATTAAGAAGAGATTGGACAACCATGTGTCTGAAATAGTATAGGGTTTCCTGTGAGCAGGGGGTTGGACTATAACACGGGTCTCAAACTTGCCGGGAATCCATAACCTAGTTTAGGCTAAGACTACAATCTCTATAGAGGTTTACTAGAAATAATGCCCCCTCCAAACACAATTTGACTTGCTTTTGAGAAAATATGACCGTAAGTTTCAGCAGTTTTACTGTCATTATCTCTGGAAGCTCTAAAAACTACCAAAAAACTACAGGTAGTCCTTGACTTACAATCGAGCTCAACATTTCTGTTGTTAAGCAAGACAGTTCTTAAATGAATTTTGCCCCATTTTACGACCTTTCTCACCACAGTTGTTAAGTGAATCGCTGCAGTTGTTAAGTTAATAACATGCTTGTTAGCTGAATCTGGCTTCCTCGCTGACTTTGCTTGTCAGGAGGTTAGAAAAGGTGACCCCAGGCCACTGCAACCATAGGTGACCCCGGGCCCCTGCAACCATCATAAATATGAATCAATTGCTAAGCAACTGAATTTGGTTACATGACCAGGCAGCAATAGATATGCTGCAATGGTCAGAAATGTGAAAAATGATCATAAGCTGCTTTTTTCAGTGCCATTTCCAGTGCCACTTCTAATGGCCCCAAAATGTACTTTTGTAACTTGAGGACTACCTGTATTGAGTTTTAGTTCAGCACCTCATTTTATGCTAAACTGTTCATTTTTATTCTTTAACTTCTTAGGTGTAGCAGAAATGGACCAGTATTGGAACAGCTTCCAGATGAGGCTTTTATAATTCAAGTCCCACTCCTTCACAAAAATTTATGTGAGGCCCAGGCAGCATTGTTTTCCATTTATAGCATTTTTGTGACTTACTGCTTTTCTTAGTAAACAAAAAAAAACCGTTGAAGAGAAAAAGAAGACCTACAGAAAAACTTAATTGATAGCACTTTTTAATTGATAGTGCCAACTAGAAATAATCACTACCAACCATGATTAGAGGGGTGAAATAGGGATGGGGAAACATGGATATTTGCTTTATTTACACAAAGATAATTGCTGGGATGTGAAAACTGCAGTCACCAAAGAAAAGAATATGAGACAAAGTGGTCAGGTCATCCAAGGAGAGGAAAAAGTAGCCAGAGAGACTTAACAACTATTGAGTTGGCATTTCATTGCTAATTTTATACATTTGTATCCCACCTCAAGGTTATTGCAGCCACCGTAGCTAAATTAATCCATTCCAAACATCCATTAGGAGAGAAACTTGTTATACTGTATAATGGCAAATTAAACATCTGGTTCCAAAAGCCTTGGAAAATTTGCCATGGAGATATTAATATTTTATTTAACAGTTTAAAAAGGAAACAATTACTTCATATAATGGTTTCCAGTTGTCCATGAGTTCTGGTTGTTTACTTTCCCAGGGACTTTTGAAAAAAATAGTTACCATCATCAAGATTTGCAAAGTATTTCCAATGCAATTGTCCACTGGCAATTTGGTGTTTTCCAATACTTTTTGCAACAAAAATAGAACTATAATCAAAAATATATATATTTTTTTGAACAATAATTCTTACATACCTCGCTCACATGTCTGATCATTAAGTGAAAATGGGAGAAGAAATAATCTCAGATATCTGTTGGGAAGAAAGAATCAGGGAAGAACATTTGACTTCAATGTTAAAATTCACACCAAAAGACTAGAAAAGGACAGAATGGAATTTTGTACTTTGGCTGGAAAGAGATTACGAGAAGTCCCATGTTAAAATGTCTTCTTAACATTAAAGCTAATTTAGTCCTTGTAATTAAAAAGAGAGCGATCAGCTTTAATGTACTTGACTTGTAATTGAGTTCTCATGCCACAAACCCCGCAGTGCTCTTCATAAAGTGTCCAGAAAAATACTTAAGGCTGCTTAAATGTTGGCCTATTTGTAAGTTAAGTGATTTATTTAATGACTGCAGCATGTGAGAAAAGCATAAATTTAATATACTCCGATAGCGACACTTCAAATGTCTTTTCCTTAACCTTAATTTAAAAAAAAATAATTCAGTAACTTTATTGTCTTCTGCAGAGTCATTTTGTTTGTTTATCAAATGTAGAGACTGTGCATCTCGCTCTCAGACCAGCTCTGAAACAAGATAACAAAAAAAGAGTTTAGATCCAATATGTATGGTAGATATACAAAACAAATGCAAGAGTCAGTGCATTTGCTTGAAAAATATGTGCTACAGCCATTTTTAATATTGAATTCAAGTAGCTCTAGAAATTTGAGAGGGTCCTTGATGTACCTGAATACTTGCCATTAGCAAGACTGCAGATGAGACTATGAAGAAAGTACTTTATGTATGCATAAAAGCCATTCACCAGTAAAAACCACTGTTATGTGAAATTTGTCATAGACAGAAAATTTGGGGTAATAAGACTGCAGATAATAATGATATTGGAATCTCCTTTTTCAATATCTATTACTCTTAAAAATCGAGCAGGGTGAGTAAAAATAATAATAATAATAATTAGGTTCTCCTTATTCTTAACATGCTCGTTTCCGGAGATCAAGGAATTCATTTCCTGGGGCGCACATTTAAATATATAATCCTTTCTACTATATTCTGAAAAGACGCACACCAGGAAATTAAATGTGATGTTAAAACCAAAGAAATTAGCATGCAAGAGGATGCATGATGTATGAGATGATTTCAGGCAGAGTCTGCTTTTATTATGAAGGCTGTTTATTGCAGCTATCTGTTCATGCCTTCCTGTTGAAATGATATCTACAAGGAAGTAGAGATGTCATTCTTTCCCTGCCCGATTATTTCTCTATTTCTCAGCATCTTACACATCACCTTGCATAAACTTACATTCGGCAAATAGATGATTCAGACTTTTTTCAGAATTTCTGATTGGGTGGCAGCCTATGATTCTGACAATCTTAAAAGGATTGTGTATGGGGAGGGGCTTATTGGTGCAATTCAGTACCTCTGGTGAAATTAATTTTATTTTATTTTTAATTTTAGTTATATCCTGCCTTTATTATTTTTATGAACAACTCAAAGTGCTGGACTTATCTAATGCTCCTTCCTCCTTCTATTTTCCCCACAACAACAATCCTGTGAGGTGAGTTAGGTTGAGAGGAAGTGACTGCTCAAGGTCATCCAGTTGGATTTCATGGCTAAGGGAGGGTTAGAACTCATAGTCTCCAGGATTCTAGCCTGGTGCCTTAATTGCCTCTTTTGGGGCTTGGTTGGGCTCATTGGGGGTTTGAAGAACTTGATGTTTTTTTCTGCAGGAGAAAATGATTACTGAGAAATTTGCTCTTCCATCTTAATTGAAACTCAGTGACTTATCAGAATAACAGGGTCAGAAAGGACCTTGGAGGTCTTCTAGTCTGCTCAAGGAGACCCTATGCCATTTCAGACAAGTGGTTGTCCAATCTCTTCTTAAAAGCCTCCCGTGATGGAACATGCACAACTTCTGAAGGCAAGTTGTTTCACTGGTTAATTGTTCACCCTGTCACAAAGTTTCTCCTTAATTCCAGGTTGCTTCTCTCCTTGATTAGTTCCATCTATTGTTTCTTGTCCTGCCCTCTGGTGCTTTGGAAAATAAGTTCACCCCACTTTTTCTTTGTGGCAAACCCTCAAATACTGGAACACTGCTATCATGTCACCCCTAGTCCTTCTTTTCTCTAGACTAGACAAACCCCTACTCAAGGAGGAGACGCTATACCATTTCAGACAAGTGTTTCTCCAATCTGTTCTTAAAAACCTCCAATGATGGAACACGCACAACTTCTGAAGGCAAATTATTTCACTGATTAATTGTTCTGTCAGGAAATTTCTCCTTATTTCTAGGTTTACCACCTTCCCTCGAAAACGAAGTTGTGCTAAGAGCTCCCGCTCAACAGCATTCTTTTTAAGTTTTATCACCAGATATATTAATCTCTAGACTATCACAAGAAGCATCCATAAGGCTGGTTTCTTTCAGGATTGCACTTTGCCATAATTGCCCAGCTTTGAAGTTGCTTTTAAATGTGTTTGCATCACAAGGAAACGAAATTAATTCCAATTTGCAATGGCTTTTGTTCCTAGAGACTCTATTTTATTTCCCCCTTCTCGTTTTGCTTTTGTGGCTTTATGCCCATGTATTCAGGTTTACAACTTCAGAAATCAAAGCAAAGGATGCCACTGAATGTCCTCCAAAGTTGTAAATTGAAATGTTTGAACTTGTTAATGCGTTTGGTGTGGTTATTCTGTATTCCAGCTTAACTGAATTGCATCTAAACTTTGCACAGGAATTCAAAGACACCAGCATGTGTGTGTGTGTGTGTGTGTGTATACATACACACACACACACACACATATATATACATATATACATACATAAATACATATACATACTTATATACATATACATATACATACTTATATACATATACATATACATCATATACATCATATACATCATATACATACTTATATACATACTTATATACATATACATATACACATACACATACATACATACATACATACATATATATATATATATATATATGTTTTTTGAGGTTTTCGCGGGTATTCGTATGTATATCTTCGGTTTTTCGGGTTTTCTCCCGCATAGAATTGGAGGTTTTTTCGCAACGTTTCGACGAGATCACA
>JANHFL010006261.1:21470-36904 GCA_032468155.1 Oxyrhabdium leporinum
AAGAAATGAGGACAAATTTGGATGTCCTCATCCAACAATAAAACCTTTAAAACCATTTAATAGGGAAATTATTGTGTTTATTTATTAGGTATTATTTAATGGAGGGTTCTCGGGGATTCTTAAAATAGCTTGCTGATATTTTAATAAGAACATATTAATTTTTTATCCCATCCTATCAAATCAAACTACAGTAATCAAATGACTGATTACTGTAGTAATTAATGTAATTACATTTTTTTAAAAAAGGATTGCGGGTGAATATTAAAACTTATAGGTCAGTTAACTTTCAGTCCAATAGGGTGGGAAGTATTATAAAGCACAAAAATAAAAACTGAAAAATAATTGATAGGGTTTCTGCACAGATAAGTCTTGTCTCTCTTGTAAACACTTTTTTTTAATTTAGTAGATGGACAGGTTCTGATTAGGATTGTTGCGTTTTGGACTTTAACTTTGATAAAGGTTGGCATAGATTCTGGAAGAAATTTAACATTTGTAAGTGAAAGGATAAGTGCTGCCACGGATTATTAATTGGATAAATATTGGCAGGGTGTGAGAACAGATGGATAATTCTCACATTGGAATGATATGTTAAATGGCCACCTGTGGGGATTACCATATATTTTAGATTTAATAAAGGCCCAGGTGGGATAGCCACAAGTTTTGAGGGCTTCTTTGTGTTTACTTCTTTTTCTTTTCTGTCTTTGCTGGTAAGTAAACCTTCAGTTCTGTAGTGTATGGTTCTGATCACTCCCATTTTGTGCTCTACTGTAGGTGGTAAGATCAAAATATAAATATTGATGTGTGTTTGTGTGTGTGTGTGAGAGAGAGAGAGAGAGAGAGAGAGAGAGAGAGAGAGAGAGAGAGAGAGAGAGAGAGAGGTGGTTAATGGACTAAGAACCCACCTCATCATGTGTATCCTCTTTGCTATCTTGGTTAATTTTTAACTCAGTTTTAGGGTTCATCTGTATTATTTTAATGTTTTAAAGATCTGTCTTGTTTTTTATTGATCGTAAGCTGCCTAGAATTGCTTTTAGGCAAGATGGGCAGTATATAACTTTAATAAATAAATAAATAAGTGTAAATTTGGTTTTGACAAAGTCAGATGTATGAACACAAGCATTCTGATTTCTAAACTATTGAAACAGTCATTATAGTTAAAGTATTATACTGAATTATGGTTTATGAAAATTGTGAACTTAGTTTGTCTTCTAGGGCAGCCTTAGATTCTTACTATTGTGATCTTCTGAGGTGGCCATTCAATGTACTTTTTCTACCCCATGGTGTGTACCAGCTGTTGTGATTCCTTTTCCTATTGGAAAGGCATTGAGTAGCCTTTAATATTATAGATAATGGTTAAAGGCTCCCTAATCTTATTGGCTTTACTCAATAGTGATAGAAATTATTCTTATTTGAATAATCAAGTCAGTAGACATCAAATCTCCACTTTGGGAGTGCTTTGGATAAAAAGTCAACTAAAATAGTTATTTATAGACCTATTTATAAATAAATGTTGCCCAGATAAAACTATTCATGTTTGGTTGTAACGTGTGCCTAAGTTATCAGGATAGTAAATACAACTACTGTCTTTGTGTTAATAAAACATTGCCCAGAAAACTTTAAACTTACATGTAATATTTTTTTTTCTTCTGCCACATTTCTTCATTGGTCTCCTTTCCATTCTCCCTCTTTGCAACATCTCCCTTCTTTATTGTGGCCAGATTTATCCACAGCAGGAAGAGAATCTGGAAATTTCTTTGATCAAATGACATAAGAAATGCAAAGCGAGTGCTTCTGTAGAAAACCACAGCACAAAGTATCCTTGATGGTATGATACTTGTACATTTATTTAAAGTTTATATAAATACTTTTCTTGTATAATACAGTTTATCTTTCTTTTCTTTTGGGCCCCATTGGTATCTTTTATTTGTGATTTCTTTTTTCTCTTTAAAAAAGATAACTACTTACTCAAATGTATTTTTTTAAATAACATTTTTCCAGAAAAATACCTGATTGAATTAAACAGCAAGGAACATATAGTCACCTAGTATTAAATAAAAGTTATCTTACAGTAAAGTCAGTGAAGATGACAAATATTTTTTTAGACAAGGGGTTGGCTCCTGAGAACTTTGAGCAAAAGGAAGTTTGCAGAAAGTAAGGTCACCACCTCCTCTTCTCACTGTCTCCTTCTTCATGACATAATGACTTCTCTGAAGGGGAGGATTCTTGAACAACATGAAGTAAGACAACTTCTCTTCCCAACAGAAATCCACTCACATGCATTATCCCCTCCAGCCTAGTAAAATAGATGTTGGACACAAAGATAAGGCTGAAATCCGACTATCTCCAATCATCTATTTATATTGGAGGGTGGATTTGAACCAGGTCTCCCCATTCCTATTCCAAAACCTCGGTTAGGATGCCACATGGAGCTTCTGATGGAAAATGTCACTCTGCTAGCTTCTTTCTGCTCCTATTTCTCAGGGTCCATCCCACAGCTTTCAGTTGGCCAAGTTTTTCACCTCATTAAAATAAAATAACTAAATTCTGAATGGCATAATATTTTCCACGGGTTTTTGCGGATATATAAGAAAAGGACTGAGAACTATTTTTACTACTATTAGTCATAGTAAATGGAGTAACGTGTTAAATATGTAGATTTTTCTGAATAATCCTAAACAAAATGCAAAGATCTCACTGATACATCTTCTGAAAGACAATGGATCTATCACCCAACTGGTCCAATTCATGAACTTAAGGAAATCAGTTGTTACCAGGGCTTAGACACGCTGGGAACATGTGAACTTTAGCTTCTAGCATACCACAATATGCCATCAGTTCCAGCCATCACAGCATCCTCACCATCATCTGATTGTGATCTGAACATTTGGTGCCTGGTTTGCAATTACAATGTGAAGCAAGCCACAATCATGTGATCATAATTTCCAACGTTTCCCCCTGGCTTCCCACAAAGTCAATGGGGAAGCTGGCAGGAAGTTGGAAGTCACAATTACATGAGATCCTTGTTTAATGATCTGCATGGTCATCACTCAACAATCGCCACCAGGACTGTCAGAACTGCTATTGTTAGGTGGCACAGTCACACGAACCTGCAGACCGTATTGCTTAGCGATGGCAATTCCAGTCCTAACTGATGTTGTTAAACAAGGACTGTCTGTATTGTACACTTATTGTAGAGTTGTCAACATAACAATTTTTGAAAGTCTCCATTATACTATCCCTTGGGCTCATTTTACAATAAAAAGGCAAAATCTGTGGAATGCAGCTAAAACAGCCCCAGGTTCATCCCCAGAAAATATTTAGCCAATAATACATGCAGTAGAATCAAGAGCAGAACTGTATCAGGTAGCAAATGGAAAACATCTAAAATAACAATGCAAATTTTGATGGATACTCAGGTAGTCTCTAAATATTGTCCAAAGATTTTATGACTGCATTAAAAAATGAGTAACAACTCACTTCGATAATTTGTAAAATTGTAATATTTTGGAGCTGCAATGAACTCCAAAGTTCATCTATATACATCACTGCTGAAAGGAGATACATCTAGAGCCTCTCTGCTTAAATATTTTCAGAGATAATTGAAGTAATTAAATGTTCAACATATCCAGAGATAATTTATTCCACTGTCATAATATTAGGAAGTTTTTCTTGATGCCTAGCCAAAAATGGCATTCCCACCCATTCTTGGTAGTTCTGACTTTTTGAACCACAGAATATAAATCTGCTCCATTTTCTCTGTGATACTTGTTCAAATCTGACAGTTTTTTATGCTATCTACTCTTACTTTTCTTTTTGTCCAGGCTAAACATTTGACACTTTCTGTTGTAACAGTCAATGACTGACATGCAATGTGTTTAATAGCAGAAAGTACTGAGCATCGATCTCTTGCAGGAATATTGTTTATCACATTAAAAAAAACCCTCACCGTTTTCTGAAAGTGGAAGGGATTTTAGGTCATGCTATAGAATGTATCAGCTATTGACAGGGGCAATGATGGGTGCCATTGTTGTCTACTGCAAGTTAAAAGTGCACCTTAAAACTGCCTTCCAACATTCCCCTTCTGGTTAGATTTTGCAAGAGGCGTCTGGTAATGATGGGTTAGCTGGTATTCTTCTTACAAAGCACTATCTACATTCTCTATAAACTTTGCCATGTTAGATTTGTTAACAGTTAATGAGTGATACACAAGGTTATGCTGACAGTCTTGAAGGGCTGACATATCACAGTGGAATGTTGCTGAAAAAAAATGAATGATGCCACTAGAAAAAAAAGCATGGAATATCTATAAAAGTCAACTTCAGTTTCAGGAGTTACTGCTTCTTCCTCAAATGTAGTTTCTGGTGTCATGTTGGGCTTCCTGAATTTTTCTCCATGACTAGTGATCACATAACTGCAAGTTCAGGTAATGCTGGGGTGTTTAAAGATTTGAATTGCTTGTTGTGGATTGAAAGGTCAGTCCAAGAAGTAACAATGTTTTTTACTCCATGTGTTGCCTGTTATTTATAAGTGTAATCTGTTGCTCAGTTTGTAGGTTTCATTAATCTGTAGAACCCATCAGCATTGTGGTCAAACCTTGTATGTTTTGCATGGAAACTATTATTTGGATAAAATATAGAAAATATAGTGTTCTTCAAATATTAGAAATTTGTCTGCCTGGGCCAGACAGGAATAGAACTTCCAAGTTCTTGAAGAGTCAGATTATTTATCCTAAATCAGACTATAGCCAGCTTTCTATTACCTTACATATCAATAAACAAATACCCTACACATACACATATACTCATTTTTACACATACGGTATATTTATGTCCAGACTTACATGCACCCATATCACTTTGCCCCATTTTCTTAAGTAGATAGACACCGAAGCCATTTGTAGCCAAACATTTTAGTATAGTCTACAGAGAAGCTGGATCTTTCTAGCTCATGCTGTGGATGGCTGGTTAAAACTCCTTTGACTGGAGCTTTTGAGACTCAGAACAAAAGTGGATGAATTGCTTTTCTTACTGACGCTCAGGTCACATCCTTGCCGAGCTTTTAAGTACCGTGAAGAACAACAAAGGAACCGGTGCAAAAGGTCGTGGAAAAGATGGCCTGTGAAAAGCATGTAGATCCAGGGGTTACAACAGCTGTTCAGACTTGCTAGGAGCGAGGTGATTATGAACGTCCAATCTACAAGAGAAAAAATGTATTAGAAAGAGTTAAATACTACTGTAAAGTTTCAAGATCAACAGGATTGTCAAAGAAGAGAAATAGCCCAACAATCAGTAACCAAGTGAGACATTCTATCTATGCCTGTGACACCATGTGTCTTACAATACTTTGTTGAAATAGAGATATAAGGTGAGACATTTCCTCAGGGTATTACTGAATGAATGTATTCCACAGCTGACATACAGAGTGGCACTTAGTGGTAGCAAAAATTAATAACTTTTAAGTAGGAAAATTTTGCTATTCAAAATAATGGTTAATCCCCCCCCCGCCCCCCACAAATGAGGCTGCTGTGAAAAGGTTTTGGCTCAAGCACCAAGTATTTTGAGATGTGTTCTATCAAGAGCTCTTGGCAGTACAAAGTGAAGAAAATTAGTCAGGTTTTGGGAGCTTAGATAATTTAGAGAAGTAAAAAAGGGATATGTTCAAAGATTGATCACTATGTTACTCTTCTCTCCATTTTTATTACTTCTTGCAAATTTGTCAGTTTTATATATACAGTCTTTGTCAGTTTTATATATACAGTCTTCCTGCTGCTCCCAGTAAATTAGCAGGTGTGCTTGTTATTTTCTGGCATGGATTTCTAGATGTTCCGCTCATCAAAATTACTTTTTTTTACTTTAACATTTATAATATATAAATAACTTCCAATTAAATTTGAATTATCCTGAATTGGGCCAGTTAGATATAAACTTATACTTTAAGGATGGGAATTACCAGCATCTTACTATGGGATCCTAGCAGTTGTCATCCCAGCACACCTGGAAAAATTTGTTGTAGAGTCTAAAACTGAAACCTGGGTCTTAATAAATTTACTCCAGGCTATTACAAGTACCTTCCATATTACTACATAAAAATATATAGGGAATCAGCATTGTCCTGCAAAGTTTTTTTTGTAGCATCAGGTGTTTAAGATTGAAGAATAAATGTGAAACATCATCAAAAAGCAATTACAGGGCAAATGCTTGCCACTATTTCATGTTTAAGGAAAAAAGACTTCTTGGAATCATTGTTATCTGTACTGCAGATGAAAAAAACTGAAGAGAGAAAATATTTTCACACACATTAACCACTCTTTAAATTCACCAGCCTCTTTTGCCAAATCGGCAATGAATACTGTTTTCGGGAAGTCTTATTTTCTAGTCCATCAATATTCAAAAAGCTTAATCTTCAAAACTTGCATTAGTGCAAAGAGTTTCTATCTTTCAAATGGCATACAAAACTGCACAAGATAGACACCCTCTTTCTATCCAGTTCCTGCTTCAGATAATTGATTAGGTCGAGTACTCCGCCTTTCTTAATTGCTTCAGAGTCAATTGGAAGCAGATCTAGCTAATCCATCTCATCCAGATACACTAGATACGCATACTGGTATACTAAGACATGATTTGATAAGCTGGCCTGTCAGAAATAATCATTATATATTGGTATTATGATAGATAAGATATATCATTATGATTTATTATTACTTCATTGTTTTGTATGTATGATGAGAGCTTATACACTGGAGACAAATTCCTTGTGTGTTTAATCACACTTGGGCAAATAAGTATCCTCTCCTCTCCTCTCCTCTCCTCTCCTCTCCTCTCCTCTCCTATCCTATCCTATCCTATCCTATCCTTCCAAATATCATTTTCCGGTTCCAGCATCTTAAAAATATGGCACTGAAATTGTCAACAGAATTCAGTGAAGACTCTTCCAGTATAATCAAATAGAGTCTTTCATGTTCTTCAAAAGGTTAGAAAGTTGAACGGCAGCCCTGATCCCCAACGTTGCCCAGTGTTTTCTAACATCTAGTTATCTTTATATAGTCACATCTCATAGTCCTCTTCTCCTTAAGTATGTCAACCAAACAAGTATGCTAAACTAATTTAGAACTTCCTCTATGAAATGTAAAAAATGACTCACTGCAAACAGTGTTTTAATTATTGCGGTGTCACCAGCAAAATGCCTATCCCGTTAAATGGGCTATTTGTATATTTGCCTGGACACCAACTGTTGATAAACAACCTCAAAGTTCATGCTCTGTCTTCTCATGATTTTTTTTTTTAAAAAATAGAATAAAGGTTATACGCCTTTAATGCTGAAGAACTAAGGAGAAATTTCCTGACAGTGATAACAGTAAACCAGTAGAACGGTTTGCCTTCAGAGGTTGTGGCTGCTACAACCCTGGAGGTTTTCAAGAAGAGATTGGACAGCCATTTGTCCAGAATGACATAAGGTCTCCTACCTGAACAGGGAGTTGGACTAGAAGACCTCCAAGATCCCTTCCTTATTCTGTCTTAATGTCGCAATGATTGAGAAACATTTCTCTTGGGCAGAATCCCTGTTCAGCAGACTAAACAAATCTATGCATGATGGTGTTCTTTAAGGGTTGTTCTGGAATTCAGTCAATAGATATAGAGAGAAGTGACTAATAATATTACTGTGATCAATAAGAGGAAGGGAATCTAATATTCATTGTCCTATAACCCCCTAGAAATATATACACACTGCTAGTGGCTTTTCCTAGAACTGGCAATAATAATTAACTTTTTCAATATAAATGAGTTATGTAACTTAGAAAAGTAGCACAATATCCTGACAAACACAGTGTTATTGAGCTGAGACAGATTCATATCTGGCTACCTCCGTTTATTTACAAAGGTTGTATAGCAAAGGTAGCAAGTCACATTTACTGTTCCTAAATTGTTTGTCTTTTTAACAAAAAAAAATATGGTTGCAAGCAAGTCTTTACATAATCAGGATTTCAATACGAAATAATAATCATGCTAGGGATACAGACTAATTTATTTCCAGCATGAACCAATGAAAAAAGAAACCTTGAAATCTCCCATTCATCATGGGAATACCTCCCCTAAACATGCTTACTATGAAATATTTCATTTTTCTCATTAGCTTTTCTGAAGACTGAGTCATTAAGGTGACCTTTCCATCAGCTAATCACAGAATAAGAAATTCCTCTGAAATCTACTCCTTGCTGTGAAACATGGCATTATTAGTGTAAAAAAGAGGGGAAACCAAAACAAAAAGGAATCTAATTGATTACTGTTTAGAATTAGCATTGATTCATAATCACACATTAAAATTCTAATGTTCAAATAATCTACTTAGGCTCTTGGGTAACACATATCTAGGTTCCACTTCTGAATGCTAATTGGAACTTTTTAGGTCTGTTTTCAGTATTTTGAACTCGTGAAAAATAAGAGGACAAGTCTATTTCTCAGCCATTCCACTGGGCTTTGCATAGAAGTGGTTTAGAATAATTACATCACATAAATTGCACTCGTCGTTGTTTAGGCTGAAACAAATTAACCCAGTCTCTCCTCTGGAAGTTAGCACAAAGTAATTATTTGAAGTCAGCTTTTCAATATCTGTTCCTCTCCAGACCATAAATAACAGAATTCATAAAAAGAACAGCTGGCAATAAATATGGGAGTGGTCTCAATACATTAGGAAAGTCCCAACTAGAGATGACTGCTCAAAATGTTTATGTATTCAACCTTGCATAAGATTTATCCAACAGAGTTCAAGTGTAGACAGACTGAAGAAAAATCTATTGCTATGGGCTTTATTGTTTGGCTGGGTATCACCCTGATATACTTCCTCAGGAATCAAAGTGAACTGGGATTAGGCCTACTCAATGGACTGATATTTTTTTAAGACACCTACAGATATTTAGCCATCTATTAATAAAATTTATATGGAAAGTAACCAAGAAGTCTACAGCTGAAGGAGTTAAAAGAAATTCTACAGGAAAAAAAAATATTAATTCACATTTGCTCTACAGAGCAAGGAGTTTAAAAAGACGATCTCTACTTAATTTCAGAGCCTGCCTGGATTTAAAAAAAAAGAAAACTTATACAATACTGTTCTTGTTACTCTAATAGAAATGCATTTCCAAGTTTCTAACAAAGAACAGTTTAAGCTTATGATTAAAAAAAACATCTGAATTAACAATTGTGAATGACAAAAAAGTATTTGAAGATAAGAAGACTTACTTAATAGAAATCTTCCAATGTTGCTAAATCATTATTGTTCTTTATTTGGATGAATGTACAAAACTAAAAAATAGGCAGTGCTGGTCCTATCATTAGGCAGAGCATGGTAGCTATCTAAGGGCAACAGATCCAAGGAGGAAAATAGTGAAAGTGAAGACCAACCTACTCTGTGTTCCTTAAATTAACCAGCTGTTGTTAAGTGCTATAGAAGTAGGCACCAAACTAGAATTTAACTACTAATAATCATTTGAACACAGAATGAAAATGTGTAAGCCTTTCATCTAAGGCAACAGCCCAACTTAAGAGAGCCATTGGCTATATCAAGTCACCGGATTTCATGAGTGGTCTGGTGCCAAACACTCCAAACACCTTGGAAATGGTGTTCACAAACTTTATTATGAAGCTGACTGGACAATTATTAATCAAGAAATCATAAGATGACATTACTCATCATTAAAAGTTAAAACTGGAAGTTTTTAAGAAGAGATTGGATAACCATTTTTCTGAAATAGAATAGGGTTTCCTGCCTAAGCAGGGGGTTGAACTAAAAGACATCCAGGGTCCTTCCAACTCTGTTGTTCTGTTCTGTTCTGTTCTGTTCTATTCTATTCTATTCTATTCTGTTCTATTCTATTCTATTCTACTGACAACTCCCATGTTTATTTCTCCATCGTATCATCAGTGATCTGTTACTTAGAGTTCTACTTTAAAAAAAATTAGCTACAATATTAAAAGTAATTATCTTCACATTTTCTAATAATAACAGAATAACAGAAAGCTGTATAGTAGCAACTAAAAGCAGTGACAAACCTGAAGTCACCCACATCATTTTCAGCCTGTCATAAAATGAGATCTGATGTGTGTGCTATGATAATGTGTTTGACTTTCTAAAGTGCTGTTTTATGTTAATTATTAAGAAAAAAATAATAGAGAGGGTTTTTTCCATTGGTGGAAAAAAAGACATTGATATGACAAAACCGGTGGCTCTGATAGTAGGAATCATCTCAAAACTATCTAACTTAGCCATAGAGGGATTCCCCATCCTATTAAGGCACAATATGGTTTATTTGGTTTTGTCTGAATGTATGGTTTATTCAATAAACAATTATTCATTAAGACGCCAATCCATAAAAACACGTAAATGAAATTGGATACAGAATGCCCCTTTTGTGAACGGAAGGCTCTTTTCCACTTTCAAAAAGGGAGTGGGATGAAGATTGAAAAAGAAATGTCCCCTGAAAGAATGGAGCAGGACATTGTTTGGCAATGTTTCCTCTTCTGTGATCTTCCCTATCACAACTCACATTGTCGGCTAAGAATCAGATACATATACAGAAAGTATAGCTCCACTATAAAAAGTTGGGATACAATTATAGCTACAAATAGTCCTCAAGTTATGAGCCATGCTGGCGCAGTGGTTAGAGTGCAGTACTGCAGGCTACTTCTGGCTGCCTGCAATTTTGCTAGGTGTGGCTGTTGAAGAGGAGGGAGCCCCTTACTTTAGCAAAGCTTGGGGCTGGGAGAGGCCAAGCTGGGAGTGGCTTAATTCTGGGTGGGTCCTGTGCTAATAACAGATAGGATTCAGTTAACGAAGGCAATGGGGAGTGGTAGGATTGCTTTCACTTAATAATGAAGCCATGTGATCTCCTGTTTTACAACCATGTGACATCACTTAGCAATGGAAATTCCAATCCCAATTGTGAGGACTGCTATCCTTAAGACCCCATTAATGTAAAAAAAAAAAATAAGCTTAAATTTGAAGAATAGAGTGGAGATGTTGTTATCACTTTTGATGTTCATTCACTGACACAATAAACCTGATCTGAATTACTCTTGCCACCCTACACAGGGAGAAAAATAAACATTTTGCTCATTAGTCAACTTTTCATTGTGCTGAGTTTTTTCATTCTGAACATCTGGCTCAGCCGTGCCTCTGTTAATTGTTAGCTTGGACACTTTACATGTATCTTTCCAGCTGATTGCATGACTGCATGCTTTCACAAACCTACTAGCAAAAGTTTTAGCAGAACCCTAAGATAGTGTACTAGCCAGTACTCAGTGGCTAAGACTGCATGGATAGTCAACCCCAGCAGGTAAAATTTCACTGTAGTGTACCTTCAAAACAAAGCACAAATTTAAATCAGAAAAAAAAAGACCAGGCTACAATTTTTGCTTTACGGAGGAGGGAATAAATAAAAACCGTGCATGATGTCAAGCAGCTTTTAACTAGCCAATTTCAGACGCAACCTGTGCTCATGTAACAGGGAGTAAGCCCATCTTAAGAATGTGGGGTTATCTTTTGAGTAAGCATGCACTGTGCATTTGATGCAGGGGTTATTAGCGCAAAAATAACAACCATGGATATTCCTCTATTCCAGTATTATCATTCTCTTTTAAAAAATATGAATATAAATAAAATATTGTGATCTGAATAGAAGAAACAGGGCACAGAACTATAGCAAACAATGAAGTATTATAATTAGAAACAAGTACAAAATAAGACTCCTCCAGAGACAAGTTACATTAGAAATGCTACATTAATAATTATCTAGGTCATACAAATATAACTTTGCATTCATTCTGATAAACCCATTTTCATATTCCGTAATGCTTTTGAGATTTTTTTTCCCCTCCCTAACACAGCAACAATCATTTTCAACATTACTGGATGTGAAGGCCCAACACGAATTGTCTGCTACTCTTTTGCTCATTATCTTTTAGAACAGTAGCTATCACATAGATAAGAACTGCTGCACAAGATTCAACAGGAAAGTTTAATAGAAATTAAGTTTGGTCTAGCGGTTAAGCAGGTTACAAAGCAGTATTCAAGACCCACCCTAGCCATGATAGCCAGTTGGGTGACTTTGGGTCAGTCATTCTTTCTCAGCCCAACCCCCTCAGGCTTATTGTTATGGGGAAAATAGGAGGATGGAATATATGAACTGAATATGTTTGCAGCCTTGAATTATTTATAAAAATAATATAGGTGGGATACAAACAAACAATCTATTTTCCTTGATTTGACAGTCCATAAAATAATCTGGGAATTCTAGAACATATTGACTCAACACATCTGGAGGGCATGGAGTTGGGGAAGACTATGGTCAAGTCTAGAACAAGAATGTCAGTATCTGAACTGTATTCTTATTTGCTTAACCCTTATCTAAACTATAAACATCCCTTCTCTAAGAGGGCTGTTGTTTATTTCACTCTACAGTGGACAAACATGTTCACCAGATCGTTCTGAAAATGAGGCATTTGCAACATTTAATAGGATCAAACTCTTCACTCAATCTATTGTCAGTTATGATGCCTTTGCATTTTATTGGCTACAACTTTTCTGAAATAGACGTTAGTTCCTAATTCCCTTAAGGACGATGAAAGTAAGGGGCCTCTACCCATCTCTACTGCCAATTCAAAAACAAACTTAACCCCTCTAGCCCTCTGAGCGCTTGGAATATTTGGCAGGCAAAGTGTTAACGAAGAAATATTCTTATTGGAAACTCTTTTATGGTCTTTGGCAAATAAAGGTCCATATCAGAAGTAAGATAATCTCTTCGGCCCCGAAAGCAAGGAACATTGTCTGTGCAATGTATAATGAAATGTTGGGAAGCTCCTCATACTCTTTATCAGGCCAATTCCCAGATGAATTTTTCTTCACTTTTCATTTTGTGGTTATCTCTGCTGTGGAGCACTTTGCATGCTCCCACAGCTCCTTTTTTCCCTTGTTCCGCTTTTGCTATCTCCCGTCTTCTACACATTTCATTTTGTCTAACTGCTTGTGAACAAAGTGAAATTACTATGGTCAAGTTGATGGGCTAGAAGGCATGCAAAACTTTGCAAACTTCATAATATTTTTTTCTTAAAAAGCCTCCCTAAAGTCTACTAAAGCACAAGGGGAACCCACTTTCACACAGCCTAGCAGTTTGGGTGGAAATAAAAATCTTCAGGCTTTCACCGATGACTGGAGTGAAAGAAATATACCCATCTTCTCTGACTGACAAAGAACAAAAGATCTCATGGAAATAAGAGCTGACCAGATTGCAGTTCATTTAGTTTGATCCTATCTTTATTATATTTATAAATATCTCAAGTTGGCGAATATACCTAATGCTTTTTCCTCTTCCTATTTTCTCCACAACCACCCTTTGAAATGAGTTGGGCTGGGAGTTGTTAGTATTTGCTTTATTAATAATCCTTGCATGAAATGAACAGCGCATGCTTACTTCAAAGATAGTCCCACATTCTTAAGATGAGTTTACTCCCCGTTAAATGAGTTCTGGCTGCATCTGAAGTTGGCTAGTTAAAAGTTGCTTTGACATCATGTAATGCTTTTATCCATTTCCTTCTCCACAGCGCAAGAATTGTAGCCTAGATATTTTTTCCTGATTTGAATGTGTGCTTTGTTTTAGCCACCCAAGGTCACCCAATCAGCTTTCACACTTAAGGCAGGACTAGATTTCACAGTCTCCTGGTTTCTCACCTTGTGTCTTAACCACTAGTCCAAACTGGCTATAGTAATAAGCTACCACAAGGCTGTCATACATACATCAAAATTAGTATCTTAGTAGCCACAAAGGCTTAAACCAGCCTAGTGGAAGAGCATTAACTGATTAAAGGAAAAATGTTATTGTCACAGTTGCTCCACCCAGCAAACTTAGTCTGCAGTTGCTTGGATAGAGCAATAGATCCAGTTGCTGGATTCTTTTATGACTGGTGTAATGATTTATAGTCCTTAATATATTTTTGATTTGTGGAGAATAAAACAATGCCGAGAGAATATTTTATTTTTAGACTTTTCATTGAGATAGTAATATGATGACTTTCCTCATGCACTGAGCTGATATGTATCATGAACAGAAGTTAGGCTGAGAGAAAGCCCCTGATTAAAGAGGGTTGCAGTCAGAACAGGAAGACAAAACTGGGTCGTCTGCATCCTTACTATACAACACCAGGACTGTTAGTCCCAAAAGATCTTTCCTCCTCCCAGCTGGGGAAGGATAACTGAAATGGAAAAATAGGAAGAGGAAAATGGCTAAGCAAGCTCATCCTTTATGTTTCTACTGAAAAAATGCATTATCTCAAAATTATCTTTTGTGGAAAAAGAAGGAGCAAGGTATTTGAAGTTGGAGAGAGATGAGTGAACACCACCCATTTGAATTGTAGTAGTTGGACATTCAGAGTATGAATGCAAGTTTGATGTTACTAAAGTTAAAAAAATAATAATGGAGCTGGAAGGAACTTAATGGCTCCCTCTAACACAAAGGTAACCAGCTATCAATCACCCAAAGTCATCCAACTTTTGTCTAACTTTTAACAGGGCTAACCAAATCTAATTACTTTGCCAAGTTTCAGTTATTACATTTCGTTGGGGTTTTCTTTCCAGTAACTATGACTAAACATTTGTTTTGCAAATATTTCTTCTCTGAATGGGTAGGAGTGGAATTTGCATTTAAAATCCCAGCCATATAAGACCTACGGGGTCTTGATGCTCTCTGAGCTTGGTTGTTTTCTTGCACAGAGACTCCCTACTAGCACTGATGTTACCTGGTTTCACTGATGATGTTACCTGGTTTGGTAATGAAACATCTGCAAGAAAACCATCCAACTCAGAGAGCACCAAGGACTCCACAGTTCAACCCTGAGCTACAAATATTCTCTTCTATTGGCACCATATAAGACTCTTTTGCTGCAACTAGTATTGGATTTTCCACATTGAAACATCCCAAATGAGAGGTAAAGTTTGTTCAGCAAAATACACATTCAACCCCCAGACCACAATGGGATCTGTCCAACCCTTCTCACACTTTTCTTATATGTTTTTGGAGTGATGGGGGCAGTGGCAGCCTGAGTATTTTCCCACACAAAAAAATAATAATGTGCACTCATTTGTGAGCCAGCTGATAGACTTCAGCATCTTCTCTGCAGACTGGGCAATGAATAAATGTATATAGAAAGGTGATTTCAACCCATTTAGATATTAGAGAGTATGCTGAAAAGTATCTCTGCCACATAGCTCTTATTTTGAATAACATGTTGTTGATTTTAGAGTGATAGCAGCCAAAGCCTTTAGAAGGACATCCATTAGTTTGTTGTTTGTCAGAAGAAAAAGTGAAGATTTCCAGTTCTGGGACAAATAAAAGAGCAGAGAACTTTGGGATATCTCAAGTACCCAGTGATGACAATCCACTTCTTCAAAGA
>JANHFL010006261.1:45402-57457 GCA_032468155.1 Oxyrhabdium leporinum
CCTTGAGCCTGGTGAGATTCGAACTGCCAAATTGCAGGCAGCCAGCAGGCAGCAGAAGTAGCCTGCAGTACTGCATTTTAACCACTGTGCTACTGCAGCACATAATAATGAAACTAATCCATTTTAATTTCTTTAGTTTGGTTATCATATTGGTAGCCCTGGAGTAAGATGGGAAGCCAATAAATTTAATTTAAAAAAAAAACAAAAAACCTAACTTATTTTTATCCTTGGGGTTTTTAGTCTTGTGTTAAGCATAGATCACCTTTACATTCTTGTTGCAAAGTGAACCAAATATTACCATGGTTTTGAAACAAAAACCAATTTAAAGAATTTTGCAGTTTAAATATTCTACCAGAGCCTCAACAGTCTTTCTAATGCAACAGTTTTAAGTCCAAAATCACACATTGAGGAAAATATAAAATATTAGGTTGCTCAAGTTTTACTGTTACTTTTTCTTGTACACCTATTTAACTTTCCTGAAAGGCCAATAAAGATTGACTTGAATTAATTAATTAAATTAATTTAAATAGAGATGAATATTTAAATGCTATTTGCTGGACCATAGTTTGATGTTACCTACTTGCAAATTAAATCTATAAAGCCATTTGCCAAAACAGTGGGCCAAATTATAAAATAAATGCAAATGCAATTATGAAAATATATTATATAAAATTAGAGTAAATCAAAGCTCACTAACTAGACTTTGATTAATATAAATATATAAAAAGGAAAGCAAAACCAGGGAAATATAAAGAAATATAAAGAAAAACAGATGATAATTATCTTCAACAAAAGTAATATACAAGAAGAGGAGGAGAGGGGAGGGGAGGAGAGGGGGGAGAAGAGGAAATTAATGCAAAAAGAAAAGGATGGAAAACTGACCAGTTTTGTCTGCAATCCATTAGCTTTTTTATCCCATGCAAGTTTAAATTAATTAATTAATTAATTAAATTTAAAAACATAAATTTCTTAAGCAGCAAAAAGCCCATCTAAATTAATATTCTGTTTTAAATCCTAGCCAGCCAGATGCAACCAGGAAGGTAACAACAAGAACATAAGGACAACATTTGATATTTAAACTTATATATCAACTTGACCATAAAGCTATCGAGAGGTGTCATGGCTAATACCAACAGACAGAACCAAACTCTCATACTTGTCTTGTATAAATCATGAAGGCCTTAAAACTAAAAAGATTTTTTGATGGGAGCCACCCAGAGTTGATTTGAAGAGGGGCATCTATATCAATAATTTAAATAAAATAAAATAAGAATTTGGGGGGGGGATGTATCTTAAATTAGTTCAAAATAATTCCTGTTAAAATCTAGGAAAATTGAAGCAAATCATCATCATCTTTCCATGCTGATTTAAATGAGACCAAACTCTAACCAGCTTAATCTGGATTTTACTAGATTAAAAGGTTAAGCAATTTTAGTCCTCCATCAATAGGATAAAAACTGAAATTATGTATCTCCTTACTTAGGAGTGAATTGCATTGAATGCCCTTTCCTCTTACATGAATTTCTACAGGATTGTGCTGCCAAAGCTCTTATCTCTTTGCCTCCTGAGATACGATTGGAGGAACCCCCAGTGTGGGGTTTAAAGAGAGGCCTCTTCTGCCTGCTAAATAAAAGGTTGTTTTAAAGAGATCTCACTCAGAATCATTGTTTGGATAGGAATTGATTTATTCAGGAAAAGAATCACAATAAAGTTCAGGCAGGGATAAGAAATTATGATACAAAATTAAGCTTGTTCATTTGTATTGGGAGCCTTGCTTTTTTATTCAACCTCAGATTTAGCATTGAGGCTAGAAAAATCTCTTTTAGTTTCTGTATAATTTATTCTCAACAAGCCTGCTTCTTACCAAACAGGGGGACTTCTAAAGTGTGGTGGGTTTTTTTTTTCTCCTGGGTGATCCAGTTAAGAAAGAAATGTCTTTAATTTATTAAAATAATTGTTTATGAGCTTTTATTGTATTTAATTTCAATTACAAGCTTCTTAGAGCTTTCATTATGTCATGAGAAAACAATAAAAAGCACATCAACAGTTTCAGTGCTAATAGGAGTTTTACACCAAACTATTGAGTTATCACTCCAGTAATCAAAGCACTTGCCTTTCCTTCCCATCCATCTGCTGTTTGTCTCTGCCAGTGTCTACTGTGGCTGATGTTTTGTTGTGTCTTCAATCTGTTTTGCTTGATCTAGTATCTTTCTTTTCTTGGTAGACCTTCAAAACCACTTCTCAGCAGGTGAAACTTTCAGTTTTTTGCCTGGATTACCAATCAGAGTTTGATATTTCTTGTACCAAAGGGTTTTCTCTTCTTCATCTTTTCCTCAAGAATAAGTCATACAGTTAGCAGGGCTCCCTGCTTTAAGTTCAAATGTTCTTGCTCTCTTTTTTCTGTCCTTCACTTTTACTGCACTTATAGTTACAATTCTGAGCTAGTTCATTCTCTTTTCCCCCACACAAACTAGCTTCCTTTCCTTCATTCTGTCCTGACCTTTAGCATTTAACTACAACCTAGTGACAATAGTTTTATAGAAAAATCTTCCCACCTCTTCCCAACATCTGCACTTACAGTTATTTACCTACCCATTTTAGAAGATTCCGTTTCTGAAATCAATCTTTCAACCAAGTTTAGTTTCTCTGAAGTATTACGCCCACCCTCCTCTCGCTTGGACCTATTTAGGTCCTGCATGCTTCCTTCCATGCATCCATTTCATCAAGAGGAAAATAAAATAGACTTTCCATGCATACTGGGGAGGAATAGTGTGACAAGCTTGTACCTTTCTCGATGATCTTTGTTTTTGCATCATACAATTGGAACAAGAATTCTACCTTGGCCTCTTGCTACATTATGACTTCCATACCATGACAGCATCCGGTGCTTCCCTCTGGTAGTCACAGTCTGTTTGCAGCCCTACCAGGAAATGAAAGAAAATGGGGAAGGGGGAGGAGAGAGGAGGGAACGGAAGGAAAGAGACAACTTCTAAACTTGCCCTTCAACTCATGGCAACTCTCCAAGGCATCTATCACCACCCAACTGCTTGAGGGCCTTTAAGCCGAGTTGATTTAAGGCTGAGGCCTTATTTATATAATTCTTGAGCTCTGGAAAGACTCAATTCTCCCAAGGCCCTAGGAATGGAAAATCTGCTTCTAATGTTTCCTCTTTTTTCTTGCTGAACCTCCATGGCTTTCTTTTATTCTCTTTTTCCTTTGAAGGGGTTGCAGGCTGCCTATTACCTAATCAAAAATAAACACCTTTTGTATTGCCGCTACCTGACAGACCACTTAACTAAGCATGTCCGGACTGTTTGCATACTTATTTGTGGCTTGTGGCTACTACAGTATTTTAGGAGGATTCTTAGAATCTCATTTCACTTTTGGCTAAACATTTTTAATTGAGTTTCAAAGCCAAGTTCTTATAAATCCTTCAAAGAATATCGATGCGTGCCATCAACTGTGCATCAGCACAATTGATCCATTTGTTTATTAATAGTGGGCAGTGACAGACACTTTGGAAAGTTGCCATGTTATGTTTCTCTGTTTCTCAAACCAAGGGTCTTACTGTTTAAATGTCATTGGTAGAAAGGTCGGATGCACTTTGTACGTCCAAGAGTCACCTTATAGCTTCCAACACTTCTTAAAATGCTACCAGGGAAGGTTACCCTCAGTATGAATTTAACCAAAGTATGATAAAACCAGGGAAGGGTGAGAAAATAGAATCGTGGGGCCGGGAGGGAATTTGGAGCTCTTCTAGTCCAACTCCCTGCTCAAGCCAGATCTCACAGCATCCTGGTCAAATGGTTACCTGTTCTTGAAAACCTACAGCGATAGAGCACACACAGAAAATTTCTCCTTATTCTAGGTTGGATCTCACTTTTACAAACTTCCACACATTACTTCTTATCCTGCCCTCTGATTGAAGAATAAGTCAATCCCTTCTTCTCTGTGACTGCCCCTTAAGTACTGGAAGACAGTTATTATGTCTCCCCTAATCTTTCTCTTCAATAGGCCAGATATGCCTAGTTCCCTCAACTGTTCCTCTGTTCATATGATGAACAAATGAACTTTTAATGAACTCAACAATCCATCAGCTGTTTGTATGATTTAGTCTCCAGACTCCTTATCATCTTTGTTGTTCTTCTCTGCACACTTTTTAGGCTCTAAATATCTTTTTTGTATTGTGGTATCTAGAACTGTATGGAGTATTCCAAGTATTTCCTCATTAGTGTGATATTATCACTTCTCAAGATCTTGATGCTATCTTCTATTGGTAAATAAATGACTGACAGAACAATAGTGAAGAATACAAGTAACTCAAGGTGGAATTGTTGGCTTCTTGCTCTTCTTTGAGTTTGCTTTTTTCCTTGCAAAGCTATAGATAGAAAAAGATCCATCAACATCATGAACATCACAAAGTATTCCACATCTGTGGTAGTCAGAAGACTTATTAAGAAATCCTTAATTTCACAACACACTGAAAAGTTTATACACAGTTTAATTGGGAAATTGTACACATCTTTGGAAAAAATCCAAGTGAATTCCAAGAGACTTAGCACTCTCACATTAACAGATGCATTGAAATAAGCTCCATTATTTGTTGCACAAATGTTTAGATGGATTTGATATTTTTATCACCTATCAAGTTCCTCCAAAGGACCTGATATTGTCACAGAATGTAAGTTGTTCCTGATAAAGCTGTCTTTATTGTGTCAATGCTGTTGGTGTTCAAGTGTGCTCCACATCTTTTGAAATTGCATCTAAGGCACCTATTACTATTGATACTATCTTTTCTTTCTTTTGCCACAATCATTCTACTTGTATTTGCAAGTCTTTATATTTTGTGATTTTCTCTAGTTCTTTCTGCTGCCTCCAAGTAGCGTAACATCCACTATCCAGACTTTTTCTCTTTCTTATTGACAGTTGCTAACAAGGGATTGATATGAAAGATGTTTGTTTGAATTTTGAAGTCCCAGAGCACTTTAGAGTCTTCGTTTTCTATTATTTTGTCCATTTTGTGGTCCCATCTGTTCTTGCATGCAGGCAAAAGGTATTTCTTGCAGATAGTCCAATGCACCATTGTTGCTACTTTTTCATGCTGCTGTTTGCAATCAGTGTGTGGGATATTCTTGAAGCAGCTAAACAGTCTGTTGGTTCTTCACCTTCTTTGCAAGGGTGGCATTTGCTATCTGTTGTCTTTTCAGTTCTAGCTTTATATACATTTGTTCCTATGGCTCAGTCTTTATGCAGCCAGAGTTGCCTCAAACTGCCAGATGGGTGGCATATAAATTCAAACAAACAAACAAGCAAGCAGGCAAACAAACAAGCAAATAAATATAGTAAATTAGCTCCTTTGTCTCTTCTTCAACGTCCCTGCTCTTCGCTATTGCAAGTTCTTGTTGTTATCTGTTTTGTCTGCTAGGTTTTTTTTAATGTACTGGTACTTCTTAATGTAATATTTTGCCTTGCCACGATTCTTTTCTATGGTTCATTTGGTTTTCCTTGCAAGCCTGGTACTCAGTAAGCCTTCATGGAATACTAGCTTCAATGCATCTTCTTCACTGTCTTTCAGATATTCTTTCAATGTCCTTTTTACTTCTTCAACTGTCTGATGTACTTGCAACATTCCACATCCACCTATTTTTCCTTGGAAAGTAGAGTCTATCAATGTTGCTGCATGGATAAAAGACATGATTCATTGGCATTATTTTTCTGTTCTTTCTATCTAGGGTTTCTACCTGAGCTTGAGTTTAGTCTACTATTTCATCTGTATATCTAATAACAGGAACTGCCCAGGGGTTGATCACATTGATGATATTACTGTGTCTGAACTTTAATATCTTCTTGACTCTTCTGATGTATCCCCACTAACCTTCTTCTGGACTTCAGTGTTTCTCAGTACATTACAGTATTCCAGTTGTGAAGTGACCAAGGCATAAATAATGGTCTCAATGGCCTCCTGGCCAAGGAAAGAGCATGACCGGGGCACAAGGTGAACATGGGGAAAGGCCCCCCTGGCTACAGCTGTCACCTGCCCTTCCATCAATAAATCATTAAAAAAAAAACCCACCAAAAGTTCAAGAATGGGGCAAACAATTCTAAGCACAGCTCTCATTACTTGCTTTTAACCAGCTCACAGGCAAACAGGAACCAGCTCCAGATAAGCAAGAACAATGAAGAAAGACTGAAATGGACTGAACAGTCGACTGAAACAATTCTCCATACAAAGAGAAATCAAGGAAGTAACAGTGCCCTCTTCAAGACTAGTAGCACAAACTGCCACATATAAGCAGCCAGCCACCTACACTTCTTCATGTATTGATGACACACTGATCTTGGCAAGAAGAAAAGCAAGCTGCCAGAACATCAAAGACCCTCACCCCCCAAAAAATCAGAACAGACCAACGGAGAAACCAAGAGATAGAACAAGAGATAGATTGTGTGTCCAAGCCAGTCTCCCAAATACTATGCAGGGACAGCAGCATTTCTGTTTCTCCTGCTAGCCGCATTATTATCATCACCTCATTACCATCATTCAGACTTGGAGGACTCAGTATCACAATGCTCAGTTCCTTTGTCCCTCTCCGTGTGTGCAGTTGTATCTTTTTTTAAAAACAATAATAATAAAAGCTAACGGAGAAAGCAAAACATTAACATAGGTTTGTAACCAGAAGGAAAAAAAATCAGGAGGATAAAAAGGAGGATAAAAAGACTCTAGAAAGAGTGCAGAGAAGAGCAACAAAGATAATTAGGGGACTGGAGGCTAAAACATAATGAACGGCTGCTCGAATTGGGTATGCCTAGTTTCATGCAAAGAAGGACTTGCAGTGACAGGATAGCAGTGTCCCAATGCCTCAGGGGTTGCCACAAGGAAGAGGGAGTGAAGCTATTCTCCAAAGCAGCTGTAGGCAGGGCAAGAATCAATGGATGGAACCTAATCAAGGAGAGAAGCAACCTAGAACTAAGAAAAAATGTTCTGACACTTGGAACAATTAATCAGTGGAACAACTTGCCTCCAAAAGTTGTGAATGCTCCAACACTGGAAGTGTTTAAGAAGAGATTGGACAACTATTTGTCTGAAATGGGATAGGGTTTCCTGCCTTAGCAGGGAGACTAGAAGACCGCCAAGGTCCTTTCCAACTCTGTTATTCTGTTCTGTTCTGTTATTCTTGCATAATTGTTGTCTCCAAATGAAGCATTCATCCTATTTTGCAGATAAGTCCTCATAGCAGCCCCTTCCCACCCGCCCAAAAAGATTAAAGTATATTATTTCTCTCAACACATGAAGGTCATGCTAGATATAGTGCTGGGATAAATGGTGATAAAGCACAGGAGAAGTCCTTTTGGGGAGGTCAGGGAGGAAGAAGGAGGATAAGAATAAGGTTTTTCAAGGAACACAGTAGGTAAGAGAGTGATATGACATCATTGAAGAGCAGAGGACCGATATCTTCTGCATTTTGATTTTGAGGGAAGAATGTTTTTTGTTTTTTTGGGGGGGGTGGGGAGTGGGAAAAGTTAACCTAAGTACCACGTAGGACAGATTTTCAAAATATCAATTGATGAATATGCCCATGACACCTGGGAAGTGGAGAGGGCTGTGTTAGATGGTGGTTTGTGGCTTATATAGATCACAGATTGGCCAGCTCTGTTCTAATCTGGCACACACGTATTGCATTCAACATCTGCATTTATTACCTTTTAAAAACATCGGCATGATCAGACAAGTCAGTTAATGGAAAATTGCATTCACTACAAGATTTCTGAAGGGTTTTCATGCAATTAGTTACTCTGGGAGTCAAGCAAAAAAGTGGACAGAATGTTCTGCATTTCAGAGACACACAGACCCAGCTGGAAATATCGTATGTCTTTTTAGAAATATCCTCTGCTCAAGTCCTCTTAATATAACACAAGACAAAAGAATGTTTCCTATTTCAAATATCTCCTCAGGTAATTACAGGCATACAGACTGATATGCCTATAATATGATATGAGAATACAAACTGCATAATATACTGAATAAACAGAAGGTATCTGATTTCTCTATCAGCTTCTCTACTAGTTCAGTTCAGGTCTAAGATAGAATAAAAATTATTCTTCAGTTAATAATGCTTTTCAGGTCTTTTTAAATTATCTGAAAGATGGAGAGAAAGGAGATGTGTATCAGATTTGCAAATGGTAGTAAACTAGGAAGATTGGCTAACCCCTCAGAGGACAAAATTATAATTCAGAATGACCTTGACAGGCTGAAACATTGTACCAAACATAACAGGATAATATTCAACAGTGAGAAGTGGAAAGCCCTGAGTAGGAAAAATCAAAAGGCACAGGTGTAGTTTCTTGAGGGTTCAACAGCTAAAAAGTCACAGAACTGAGAATGGTGCAACAGCTAAAAAGGGCAATGTAATGTTTAGCTGCATTAATGAAGCTGCATTAATGACTCTCTCTCCAGCATTTTTATACTGCCACAATTATGTACCTCTAGTGGCTTATGATTCAAATAATAATAAAAAAGATATATTATAGCCCATTTATGATTGGATAGGAAATGAATCATACCTTCCAAAGATCGCTTAGAAAAGCCTTCCTAAGGATGACTTAAGGCAGTCAGGAGGAAGATAGAGAGAGAATGAGAGAATGAAAGACAGAGAGAGATAGAGACAGAGACATAGAGATGGACGGACAGACAGATAGGCAACAGACAGACAGACAACAGACAGACAGAAAGACAGAGACAGAGACAGATTCCAGAAGGCTGGTATAGCAAGAAAGAAGCTTTTCCAGGATCTTCCAACCTTCTAGAAGATTTTTCCCCAAACTTCAATCTGCCTGGTGATTGATTCCACATTCTGTAAATATATCGGAAACTGGTAGAGCCTAGATTACTACTGAACTTTCTATATTGAAGTTATAACAATGCTATGTTTGCTCCTCTTACTATCTCCAGGACAACCAAAAACATATCTTGACTATGTCATTGTTGCCTGATTAAAAGAAGTGGTGAAGACTACTGATTTTCCACAAGGTAAAATTGCATAAAAGCTACTTTTGAACATACCATTCAGAATCCACAAGGGACTACATAACATAGTCTCAACCTTTTCTGTTTTTTTTTTCTAATTCAAGGAGGGAATGCAGAAGTTGCAGAGGGCAATAAAACCATTTTGCTCATTTTGCATCTTTAAATCATCAGTCAAGTATTTGAATCCTCCAAACTTCAAAGTTCAATATAGTTTCATAGAAATGAAACTTTCCTCTAGGTCTTTTTGAAGTAACTTTTCACTTACCTGAGATTTATTCATCCCTTAGTTTTGCAGTTTGATTGTTTTAATTCTCCAAGTGTAACATGTTCTCATATTAAGTCCAACCATTCATGTAGAAATGATGTATAGATATTCTAAATGTCAATTCACTTTGGGTGCATATAAAAGAGAGAGAAAACAAATTTTAACAAAAATAAGTAATGGGCAAATTTCTTTATGTAGCGTTTAAAGTACTTAAATCACATCATTCACTTAGCTGCCCCCCCCAAAAAAATTACTAAAACATCATAAAAGGTAGCAGCTGTAAGAATCCAATTGCAAAAGCAAGACGCTTATTTATTTATTTCATATCCTTCTAAAAATTCCTTATAAAATTATAGAAGAATATTTGAATTTTCCTTCCAGGCACTGACCTGAAATGCTTAGCTTCAATTCAGCAACTGCATTACGGAGACCAAGTCCTGGTTTTGTCTGACCTGTAAGACAGAATTGTAGCTACTAAATGAGTCTCAACTGCAGTAAAACTGCAACGATAGGATTAAGCATTAAGAATGGCTATCATGGATCATTACCTTCCAGTGCTGAAGGGGCTTGTACATTCCAATATTGCTATGTGCCATAACATTGAAGTACAACGGGCTGGATGGGACGGATCGGGTTAAATAGTATCTGCTGGAGGAGGTAATAGTTACCCGCTCCAATATTCTGTCAAGAAAACCAAAAGAGACAATGTCAGTGGGATTTGGGAACGTGAGCCCCCAGCTCAGAAAGAACCCAATCAACCATTGATGAAATTAATGATGATGCTAGCCATTCAATCGTGTCCAATTCTCAGCAACTCTGTGGGGCAGCTCTCTACATTTTCTGATTCTATACGGCTTCTTTCAGTTATTTTATGTTTTTTCTAGAGTCAGCTTTGATGGCGGCTATTCACTGTGTTTTCTGGTGGTCACACTTCCTTTTTTCCTAAAGAACAGAGGGTCAATATAGGCCTGGCCCTCACCTACCAACACAATGAGGAGCTAAACATTTTGTTGCTAAACATTGCAATTGTTAAACGAATTGCATCTGATTTTATGGTCTTTTTTTGCCATGATTAAGCATATCACTGCAATGGATGTATGTGCAAGGACTGATCCTAAGTCTCCAGGGCTATTATAATTTTGAATGGTAACTAAACGAATGGCTGTAAATTGAGAACAATCTGAACAAATAATATTGGTGCTTATCATGTGGCTGGATTCAAGCTGGAAGAACATCCAGCTGCAGACAAAAATCTAAAAGGGGTTGCAAAATGCTTACAAAAGCAGAGCAGGAAATGAAAGAGCCTGAATGGATGGATTTAGGCTACCCTGGATGTTCCCCACCTTTCATGGAATCGTATAACCATTTGTAGACTTCATACCTCTCAAATTTCTCAGCCATATAGCAATTGCAGAGAACTCCAGAAGTTAATGTCCCCATTTTGAGAGGGGACAGGAGATGGCATCGAAGTTGAGGAAGGCTTACTAAATCATTCCAATAGCCACTTTATCACAGTAGCCATCCAAATGCATTAGACTGCTTAGAAAATTTGTCCAGCAAGAAGAAAAAAGTGTCAGAGGATACCTTTTGTGTTTCATAGTGGCTTTGAGATGGAGGTGCAATTCAGGACTCTCACCTCTGCTGTATACTAAGTGGATTTAGGCAAATATTCTTTTTCAGCCTTTATTTTGTTCATATTTTTTGTCTATCTTAGTCTACATGGTGACATGTATGGTGGCACATACATTTAGTAATTAAATAAGGGGAATAGGGCGACTAGAAAAGGCTTCGAATATTTGAAAATGTGATGCAAACATTAAGTAACTATAACAGTTACTATATATGCTCCTAATATTGTCATCACAACATCAACTCAAAGGGCTTTAATTAGCTGATGTTTTCCAAACAACTCAGCTACCCAAAATATGCAGGTATGAATACCATTCATAAATTGGATATTACAAATAATCTGTAGTCTCTGATTAGGATAGACCAATCCTGTATTGTGCAGTTGCCTATTTCCAATACAGTTTATAATTTAGAACAATAATCAATTAACAAAAATTAATAAACCTTGTTTAACAATTCAAATTATGGCTGAGATCTAGTGAGGTAATTTCATACCAACTACTTAAAAATCAGTTTTATACTCCCAGCCATGCGAAGTGCAGCTATTACTTCAATTTGTGGGAAAGTCAGGTTCCAATGTAAGAAAATTGTTTTTCTTTTTTTTTTCTTTTGTGTAGAATCAGACCATTCAGCTCATCAACCAATCTAGAGTTTCATCTATCAAACTGTCCATGAGAGACTCTAGGACTTCTAGGACTTGACTCTTACCATGTATTTTCTCTTCCAAAAAGAAATGTCCATTAAATGAGTAGAATAGTCGTGTTACACTTTGCATTAAATGTTATGAAGTTCCAATGAATGTCCCACCTTTATTTCCAAATGCCGTGTTTCTTTCCCGCAGTTTATGGAACACCTTTACAGTATTGCTGGATGGCTCCTTTAAGAGAAAGGCTGTTTTTGCTTTTCGCAGTAGAGCCTACCCTGAAACACATCAGGACCTATTGTACAATTTGAGAAGCATTAGACTTTGAGAGGTAGCACACATTTTTAGAAGCATTAGGCTAAATGCTGTTTTTAACTATTCAAAGACAAAGTGCTTCAGAAATATGCAGCAGAGTATGAATCATGAACAGCTATGATGACATCTTTATTGGTACCCAACTTCAGAGAGAGAGAGAGAGAGAGAGAGAGAGAGAGAG
>JANHFL010006261.1:60709-73651 GCA_032468155.1 Oxyrhabdium leporinum
TTCCCATGAGAAGTATTCCTAATCCTAATTATGTGGCAGCCTGCAGAGGCCTCAGTATATTGCTTCCAAGGCTGACAGATTCAAATAAGGTACCTTATGGATCGATGTGGATTCCAGTGAAGGGCACTGAAGAGCTTCCTAGCAACTTGGCAGGAGTCCTGACAGGTCCCTGGTTCTATACTAACAATGAGATGACACTTGGTATGATTGCTACCAAGCAACCTCTCTCTATTGGTCAGTTTACATTGGTTTGATGGTTTACTGAAGAACTTCAGGAGATGAAGTAGCAAAAGTGATACCCAGAGCATTAGCAGAACAAGATAAGACACAAATCTGACTAAGTGTAGAGGTTGAAGTTTGAGCATACATTGTGGTGATAAGGAAAACAGAGTCATTTCTTCCCCTCCCACATTGTGTTGGTAGTCAGTCAGCCAGCAATTTTTTTTTTAGGATGGCTAATTCACTTATAAAGATCAACTAATAGAGAAATCTCCTTGCAGGCTGCTGTGATAAATTTGCACATCTCTTTGACAATAAGGTCACTCAGATTCATCCATCCCTTGGTACCTCAGAGGAAGTCTAATGTATTGACTGTGGTCGTGACTTGCCAACTTATCTGGGATGTGTGCTGGTCTGTAAGAGTCAGCATAATGCTCTCTAGTATGTCTTTGACCATTTATGGGATGGACTAGATCCCGGCCACTCTTGATTTCTACATGGGGCAAGGGAAGATAGATTTGGAATATACATCTCAATACAGGAGGAAATAACAGAACAACAAAGTTGGACGTAACCTTGGAGGTCTTCTAGTCCAACCCCCTGCTCAAGCAGGAGACCCCTATATCATTTCAGACAAATGACTGTCCAATCTCTTCCTGAAAATCTCCAGTGATAGAGCACCCACATCTTCTGACGCAAGCTGTTTCACTGGATTATTGTTCTCACTGTCAGGAAATATCTTCTTAGTTCTAAGCTGCTTATTTCCTTGATTAGTTTCCATCAATTGCTTCTTGTCCTACCATATGTTTTAGACTTCAGCCCCCTAATCATCTCTATTACTCTTCTCTGCACTCTTTCCAGAGTCTCAACATCTTTTTTATATTATGGTGACCAAAACTCGATTTAGTATTACAAGTGTGGTCTTAACCAAGGCATTATGAAGAGATAAAGAAGAACTGAAAGAAGTGATGCTATAGCAATAGCAATAGTACTTACTTATATACCACTTCACAGTGCTTTTACAGTCCTCTCCAAGTGGTTTACAGAGTCAGCATATTGCCCAACATATGATTACAATCTGGGTCCTCATTTTACCCACCTCCGAAGGATAGAAGGCTGAGTCAACCTTCGATCTGCCAAATTTCAGGCAGCTGGCAGTCAGTAGAAATAGCCTGCAGTGCTGCACTGCACCACCAGGGCTCTTATGCCCTCTCCTTAAGAACCATCCCTAAATCCAGTTACTTTGGGCCACTGTTGTCCCTGTCTCTAACAGCATCATTATCCAGTGGTTCAGAGACATACCATATATTGGTGGAGTCATCTTTCCACTACAGACCTGGCACGGTCAGTTTCAGTCCTTGCTTGTTGTTTCTATCTTTTCTTCACTCTCTGCTCCACCTCTCAACTTCTTTCAACACATACAGTATGCCTCCACCTCTACTTCCCCTCATCTTCAAGCCACTGTCTTTTTTTTCCCCCTGCTTCCACTAGTACATTCCACTTCTCAGTAACATTCTTCTCTTCCCCACCAATTGTCTTCATATTTCCTTGTACTGAAAAGCAGGATGGTTACAGACGGTCTTCCTATCAGTGTGGCCAACAGATTAATAGAGGAAAAGATGAAAAAGTGTACCTGCAGAAGTCTGATTATCTAATTTTGGGAGCAGTTGGACAAATGGAAACTTCTTCTTTCCAGTGATTTATGTTTATTAGTTATTCTTCCCTCAAGTTCAGATAAACATTTGTGTGGACTGAATTCTAAGAATCTGAACAAGAGGAGCAAATGGTGAGCAAGTACTATGTAAAAGCTGTGAATGGGTTCAGCTATGTGAATTATGGATGGCTAAATCCTAATTTGTGAACGACAGCAAGTAGAAAGTAAAACAGGAAGTCTATTTATCATTTTGTTGTAAACAAACCCTAGCGCTCCTTTCAGTTTCTGATTTATACGATTGAAGATCAATCAGAATTTCTGGAGTTAAGAAGGAAAAAAAGCAAGTATGCTTTTTCAATGGAATTACATAGCACAAAATATTTGTCGCGACATCATATATATGTCTATGTTCTTTTCATCCCCATCTGGCAGCTGGACCCCCTTTTTGTAAAGATGTATTCTTCGGATAGTGTTCTTGATAAATCTGGGATTTTTTGAAAGCCTATAAGAGGTTGCATAAGGAGCTCTTGCCGTAATGGAGGACTATAACAGCAATTTATCCAAAAGCACTGGCGGGAGGGGTTTCTCTCCTTTAATGCAGAGATACAGGAAGAATGTTGACTGATTTTTATATTCTTTTCAATGGAATGGGATCCTTTACATACGGTGTACAGTGGGCTTAAAAGAAAGCTTTGTCTTCTCTTTTACTCTAAAGCAAAAAATTCTCATTAAGTTTGTCAGAATGTTTGAGCTGAATCACATAGATCCAAAAAATGCCCAAGTCTCCAAAGAATGACAACAGGTGATCACGGACGCTTGAAAGACAAGAATTCATTTTGATTAACACATAGCTCTGATATAGCGATTGTGGAAGTATCAGAAATCAACAGTGGGCTCTGAACCACATGTTGATTTCCTTTCCTTTATTTCTGGGCCCACCAGCACCCCAGCATTGCAGAGCTAAAAATCAGTGTGTGTGTGTGTGTGTGTGTGTGTGCATGTATGTATGTGTGTATGTGTGTATATGTGTACACACACACACACAGAGTGGTGTGATTATTTTGCGCTTTATTAAGATTAAGAATGGAAATGGGAACCTTAAACTGTTGCTTTTGGAGGCATTTCTGTTTTTGTTTTCGAATGGAGTTTTAAAGAAGAGAATGGGTATGGGAAGCCTCCAGGAAGTTGACAACTCTGACCCAACCTCATCTTTTGTTCTCCCATCAAACCATGATTTTTAAAAAAATCTAAAATCAGCCCCCAAATGGTACGTTTGGGACATTTTTTTCAAGGCTTGGGAATTTTAAGGCTTGGAATAGAATCTGCTTGATGCCCTGCTCTCATTCTGCTTAAAAGCATTGAAAACATGGCAAAACAACACACTCAAACAACACACTCATACATATAGGCTTCTGGTGACATGTCATCAGTCTGTCTATTAGAACATCAGAATGCTCAACTGCAGGGACCGCCATTGCTCTAAAAACATCCCCCACCCAAATTTTAAGTTTTTAGCAGCACGTTTTTTTCTCCCCACCCGCCAAATAAGGGTAGCAATGAAGTCTATAAGAAACAAAGTGGTTGCATACCTCCCTCATCTCTCCAAAAAAACCCATTCCAATTGTGCTGTCCAATTCCTGTGTTTTGCTGAACAATTTGATTAATTTGAGCGAGGTTTCAAGCTCCAATGGTCTCATGCTTCCATTTCATAAAAACAAAATGAGGGGGGAAAAACCATCCAGAGAGACCACTTTACAGCATTTACAGCAACACCTCTGTTGACCCTTATAACACTCTGAGGAGCAAAAGAAATATTCAGTTCCCAGTTCAGTTGGCTTCTGTACCTGGAAAAGGAAAATCACATTCTGTTCTGTGATGAATTGTTTGCCCATCTAAGTTAAAATGTGAATAGGGGCATCCCACATGTCAAAGAGAAAATAGAGGGAAAGTGTAGAACAGAGTGCACCTGAAATACATCACAGAATAGATATGTTGTTGGTTACGAAAAGGAGACCTAAAAAGATTTATATAGCCATTCATAGATGCTTCAGCTGTCAATCATTCCTGTACAAAGTGTATAAATCAGACTGCAATGCTGAGGACACCAGAAAGATCTTCAGCTTATCTCATACAGGTAGAAACATTCTCCAATTCTGAAATAACAGCTTGTGCCATTTCTGATACACAGAACTGCAAAACAAAAGCTTCAAAATTGGAGGCATTTCAGTAGTTTGGCCATATGTCATGTTAGTCAAATTTTCACACAACAGCTTTCTATAAACATTGTTATTAACTCAGGCGCAGACTTGGAGTAAAGTATATATTGGTGGTTGTTTCTTTTTTAATGTAAGGATTACTCTGCCTCAATAACGGTGATAGTTTCTATCATTTATTTTCACATTCATGTTGTATTTATTTTCTCAAATCTCTTCTTTGGAGGACTTTTGGGTCCAGACTGAGGACCTGATCCAAAAACCCAAGGCCCTGAACACTGGAGCAGGTGCCAATTTACATGGTTATTGCTGTTTGAATTGATTTAAAGAAAACAACCTTTTTTTAACCTGTTTTATAAGCGCTAGACTTCATAGGAGTATTTAATTTTATGTACAATGTGTGAAGAAATCATAAAATCCTTGAAACAAACGCTCTTGCTGTCCCAAAGGTGCCTTTGTTCAAAAGTCAACTGGGCTTTCTTTCAGTTCCCACTGAAGCTTCTTGGATGAGAAGTGAAATGTTTCCAAAGGAAAAAAACCAAGAAAGTCCAGTTGACTTTTGGGGAAAAAAAAGCACCTCTGGGACAACCCTGACCTGGATGATTGAGAATCTCCGTAGACAAGAGCTTTTGCTAAATTCTGATCTGCATATTGAACCTGACTGAGTTTGCTTGGATTCATCTCATAGCATTTTGGGTTATATCAGCATGCATCTATTATCCAACGATCTGCACTGTTTATATAATGTTGGCAGTTATATAAGATATCATTATGTTTCCAGAAATTTCACAGCAATCTCTGCCCTCCCCACAAACCACTCATTCATTCTTCACGGTTTGACATGAGTAACTGTTGATTTTTACTTGGGTGATCTAATCTAGCCATTTAACATTATCATCAGCCAGTGATAAAAACCAAAGTAAATATTTTATATCCTGGCATTTGACAGACATAGGAACACTGTTTTTCTACGTACAGCCAAAACTTTAGTAGAAACTAAAGAGAGTAAACTGTGACCAAAAATGGAAAGTTGGCCTAAGTGCTCCAAGAGATGCCAGTTGTCAAGCTGGGTGGTGAAAATTTACTTACAGAGAACTTAGTTCATAACATTTATAACAGCTTTAATATATAACATGACTCTGTGAAATACATGACAGGATAGATCTGTTGTTGGTTATGAACAGAAATCCTAAAAACGTTTATAATAGCTATTCACAGATGCTTCAGCAGTCATCCAATTCTGTTGTCCGCTGTTTAATGGACGTTGGACTCCATTGGGCAAAAGCATTGTGCCCTGCTTAATGACACCAGAATGCGCTCTCTTTTTCTGAGTTAACGAGCCAGAGAAAAGGCAGCAGTTAAATGAAGCTCTTGCCACTTTCACTCTTGTAATGGAAGACAGTTTTTGCTTTCCCTTTGTGCCAGAGCTGGTCACTTTTGCCGGATGGCTCTATTCTCAGCCCTAGCGTGTGTATCTTTGCTCTTGGGGTATCAGATGTTTGTGCTACAAATTAGGAGTCTCTAGACGGTTTAAAAAAGTTCCTGTTTGAAATACTAAAACCTTGTGTCTCAGAGCATTTGCTCTCCAAAGATCCAACTCTACCATCTTGAGACTATTTTGTTAACACAATTAACAAAAAATTCTATGTCTGCTACCCCATCCTAAGGAAATTGCCGACAGAGGAATCATTTAAAATCAGGAGTCCTCTTAGGCTTGCAATAATTTTTAACTGCGGTCAAAGCTTTTGCTTTGCTTTTGTGTTTTTGTGCGTCTGCCTAGCTATCAAAGAAATACATGTCTAGACCCTTTTTGCTATGCAGTGCGTCATCACACCAATTTTGAAATCCTGTGACTGGAGCTCAGTTTTTATCATTTTCAGGTACATCTGTAATCTTTGTTCTAATTTCTTCCCACATACCCTTAAATTTTCAGGAGACTTAGCTCAGAAGAAAGTCTAAAATGGTCCTTCTTTTCCAACAGGCCATAAGGAAAGCAGTTTAGTTTCTGATGCAATAAATACAGTACTTGATTTGTAGTTTACCCACATTCAGAAAGATTAAGCTTTTCCTTCATCCAATCATTTCCATTCCCACTTAACTTTAACTTACTTAATTTGCTTAACTTTACTTACTTAAGTTTCAATTTGTTTGATTGTAAAGGTTGTAAATCACACCTGGAGGCTCTATCTCTTAGGGTAATCCTCAATTTACGATCAGTCACTTAGCAACATTTGAATTTACACCAGACTTCAAAAAATGGACTTACAACTTGGATTTAAAGTTCTGATGTTCAGCTTTCCTTCTATAATAATGTGACCACAATACTTGCCTGTATTTACAATCGTTTGAAATGTCCCATGGTCACATGACTGAAATTTACTAAGTTTTTTCTGGAAACCGATGTTTACTTCCAATTTTTGGCAAAAAAAAAATGCCCCATGGCAAACAATGGGTTCGCCTAATAATCACAGCATTCATGTAACAGCCGCTGCAGTAAAGTGATGACCCACTTTACAACCAAGATTGCAGGTTCAATTATGGTCATAAGTTGAGGACTAACTTTATAGTATTATATGCAACCAAGCTTCAGAACTGGAGGAGATAACCAGAGATTGAAGTCTTGTAAGTAGTGGAAACAAGAGAGAGGGATCGAGTAAGAGGGAGAGAGTGAAAATCCTCACAGTGTCACAGGTCTGATACAAAGCTTATTTGCTAAAAGTACACTGTGAGTTTGAATTTAATCTAACAATCATTATCACGGGGTATTTTCCACAAAGCCGACCTCTCTTTTCACTCTACAGCTATATGGCCATTACATAGGTTGTGATTCACGAGTTATCAGCACAAGGAGCCTGACCTCATCAGAGGCAATTTCCATCAAACAAGGGGAAAAGAAAGAAAGAAACATTTGCCTAGACTGTCTCCCATAAATGAGTCTTAGCTTCAAATACATTCTCCTGTTCCTTCGGGCCCAAATTAAATGAAAGGACAACATTTCACAACAGAGCAAAGACCTCAGCAGTGCTCGTTTGCACATTTATGAGAGAATAAAATAGCACAGAACAGTACAGCCTTATCGCTCAAGATGTTGTGGGAAGAAAGCAGGCAGGAGGAAATTTAATAGAACCAGAACACAGAGATTATTGACCTGCTTTTGAATCAATTCCTCTGAAGCTACACTGATAGGCTGCAGAAAACGACTCGCATCACCGAAAATATACGATTGGCTGAGCACCGCAGAAATTCCAAAATCCCCCATGTGCTTGTTTCCAAAGGTGCTCTCAGGCTCAACTGACATTCTTAATGAAATGCCTCCAAGAGGAAAGAGTATTAAATGTTAATGAGAACAGATGTTGACTATTTACCTCTTTTTCTCCAGGTCTCAGAGATTTCCAGAAGAAGAAAAAAATCCAACCACCTGTTGTGAAACTACTTTTTAGGCCTTTGTTTTAATGTAGCATAGACTTTAGAGATGATCTCTTCACTTACAAAGAAGAAAAAAATATGTTGTCCCATATTATCTCAGGCACAACCAATGTCATATTTGCTACTAAAATAAGTTGCTTGTCTCCTTGCATTAGCAGATAACCTTGCACAATGCTAACGTTTGACCCTGACTGCTCTTTAGAAGGCCAGATCCTGAAGATGAAACCCAAATACTTTGGCCACCTAATGAGAATGAAGGACTCACTGGAGAAGAGCCTAATGCTGGGAACAATTGATGGCAAAAGACAGCAGAGGATGAAGGGGCTGGATGGAGTCAGTGAAGCAGTTGGTGTGAGCTTAAATGGACTCCAGGGGATGGTAGAGGACAGGAAGGCCTGGAGGAACATTGTCTTTGGGGTCACAATAGATCAGACATGACTTCGTGTCTAACAACAACAACAACAACAACTGATAAAATGGGTTATTCTAGAATATTCTTTACAGCTCAAGGCACTGTTTGCTGAAGTACCTTTTATAAATGCAGTAACACCTATAGGAAAGAGAAATAGGCTAACAGCAGCTAAATTGATTGACAAAGAGCTCCTGGACCACTTGGACATTCTGTTGCCTGTAATGAAAAAGAAGATTGTGAAATGATATAATCAGTCCATTGTCTGCTTGGAAAAAAATACTGCTAAATTCAATGAGACTTCAGTCATAGTCATCTGTACACCTTATGCTCCAAAATAGGGGATACATTATCGTTGTTCAAGCAATGCAGCTGTCCCAGTCACTCCCACCTCTCAACTATCTGTGACCAACACACCATTGGGGATATCTTAGGCAGTTGTATGGCAGCTATGTTTTTAATCCTAGCTGTCACAAAGAAGCCTGGAGGCTGTCATTTTCTTTCTCCAGCAGTATTGTATATGTTCTGCAAAATGAAGGAAAAATAGCAATAACAATAGAACTTAGACTTATATACCACTTCGCACTGCTTTACTAAGCCCTCTCTAAGCGATTTACTGAGTCACCCAACAATCTGGGTCCTCATTTTACCAACCTCGGAAGGATGGAAGGCTGAGTCAACCTTGACCCAGTGAGAATCGAACTGCCAAATGGCAGTCAGCCGCAAGTCAGCAGAAATAGCCTGCAATACTACATTCTAACCACTGCGCCACCGCGAGTCAAACAGGTTGATATTTTTTCTGTCCTCCTACTTCTGTTTTAAATTTAGTTTCTATGTTTTTAACATTTTGTTTGTACACTGTCCAGAATGCCTTTGTGAGGGAGATGTGTGGTTCCAAAATGTGATAAACAGGAACGTCTTGCATAGGCATAAAACCCAAAATAGCTGAATGTGGAGTTTTAATGAGACCTCTTAGAACTTCTGCTCAATTCCAGACATCAAAAAAGGCACTTAATCTCAGGGAAGGAGTTCTGACATCCTAAAGATTGTTGGTCCCAAGTAAGCATGAGTCTGTTTCAGACGAAACATAATATAGGGAGTCCTTCACTTACAACGATTCATTTGCTAACTATTCAAAGTTAAAAGGGCACCGAAAAAAGTGACTTATAACCATTTCTCACATTTACATCCATTGCAGCATCCCCATGGTCACGTGATCAAAATTTGGACACTTGGCAAATGGTTCATATTTATGATGGTTGCAGTGTCCTGGGATCATATGATGAACTTTTCTGTTCTGACCCAGCCTTCACGAGCCCCAAATCAACAGCCCATTTGTGAGGAAAACCCCTTTTTATTTAGAAAGGCAGGAATTCACAACATTCACTGACAAAGCTCCAGGTCACACCTCCGTAGGTGATTCATAAGCTGTAACAGTCTCAATTAGCACTTCAATCCCAACACAAAGAGTCCTGACTGACCTCATTAGTGGCAAGGAAGTCCTGGCAAGGAATCTGCCAGAGGGAACTGATCTGGAGCATGAATGGATGTCTCTGACATCCATGCCTCCCACACCCCTCCTCCTTATATCTCAGCTTGGGAGGGGCTTGTTAACGTCTCCTTCTTTTCCTGGATAGCTGGCCCTCATTCCTGTTTGTTCTCCTCTCCTCACTTCTCTGTGCATACGCGCATCTGGGACAGGGCCCAGCTGTTCCTTCCCTTCGCTCACCTCAGGCCTCAAAAATAACTGTCTCTTCACCTGAGCCTGAGTAGATGGGCTCTGCATCTGGCTTTGAGACCTCCTGTTCCTCAGAGCCTTTTGCTGGTTCTGATGGTAACCCAGGCACCCCCTCCATCTTCTCTGACTCATCTGACTTGAATGCCATCTCCTCTGGCAGTCAACAAACCACACCACCTTCTGACAAAGACAATGGGGAAGCCAGATTCACTTAACAACTGCGGCAAGAAAAGTTATAAAATGGAGCAAAACTAACTTAATGACTGTCTTGTTTAGCTCAATTGTGGTTGTACACGAAAGACCAGCTGTACCCTTTGTTAATAGTCAAGGCCAGAGCTGGAGTTTTGGAACTGCACTGCATAGATACCTTTCATCTATGATACAAAGTGTATCCAAATTCAAGTGTATCCAAGTTTGAATCATATTTAATTAGAATAAGTACACCTACCAGCCTTTTGTATTTATGATGCATCTTCCCGAAATACCCTCCACGAGCTTTATAAATAAAGGAAAATTTCATTGGAAGGTTGAAAGCTTAACACAAGATACTTTTACTTCAGTGTCATTTCTCAATGATGGCATATCTTTATCAGAACAAATATTATCTGGTTTGTGCCTCTTAGAATGGTGGTTTTCACTTAGCTTTTCATCTTTTTGCCTTATAACAGTCTAATCCTGCTACCATAGCTTTATCAAAAGCCTCTTCATGATCACCAGGCTAGTATGCCATATCCCAGGAGCACTATTTGCTATATAAAGACTGTCAGAAAGGAAGAGTTCCATTTATATTTCTCCAAATGAAAGCCATGGTGGCTTTATAGCACATTCAACAGTTAATTGCACTCAGTGCAATTAATGGTGGTTGCCTTCATTTTTATTAATCAACAACAGCATTAAGAAAGAAATCACTTTGTTTGCTTGCTTGTCTGTTTGTTTGTTAGCAGTATAACAGAATAAAAGAGTTGGAAGGGACCTTGGAGGTCTCCTAGTCCAACCCCCTGCTCAAGCAGAGAACCTTATACTACTTCAGACAAATGGTTGTCCAACCTCTTCTTGAAAACCTTCAGGGTTGGAGCATTCACAACTTCTAGAAACAAATCATTCCACTGATTGATTGTTCTCACGGTCAGGAAATTTCTCCTTAGTTCTAGGTTGGATCTCTCCTTGATTTAGTCAATTTCTATAGCTGCCCAACTCAGTCAATGATTGAGATGGTTAGACTTCAAAATCTATACCGTTTTACAAATAAAACATTAAAGACATTGTTAAACAAAAAACAATAAATACGAATGCAAGGGAAATATTTATACCAGGTAATAACAACTTTTCTCCTAGTGGCATTTTTTTATTCCCAGATATTTTAAAATAAAAAGTATGAATGCCACTGTAATTTGGTGACATTTAGATTCCCATGGCTAGAAATTAAATGACAGATAACATTTAATGGTTACATTGGCTTCCGCAGGCAAAGATAAATCTCTTATAGCCAGCATAGATTAATTCCAAAAGTACTTATGAATGTCATTCCAATGCCATATAGTGGATATTATTTTATTTCATTTCATTTTATTATATATTACCATTTCATCACTTTTCTTCCCACGGCATTATTCAACCACAAAATAAATCAAGTTTAGGACACCTGTTTTTTTTAAAATACAAGATAGAAATTTTAAAGTTCAGGTCCAAATGCTTTAAATCTGAATATTATAGACTATCCTAAAATCATAGAATTCTAAGTTGAAGGCTCATTTAGTTCATCGAACTAAACATCCTGCCAATATATTTATGAATTATAAATTACAATAATTTGTTTTATTCTGCATTGTCAAGCATTATGTGCACTACTGGTACCTTACTTTAAGAGAATTCAGATAAAATGGAACAGATTCGAAGATATTTTGAGGAAACTTCTACCCAAATATTTTGAAGTTTGGAAAATATGGACCACCAAAGAGGCTTTGGTGAGATACAGAAATGTGTATCAGAAAATTAGCTGCTATAAGTATCAGTTCCAATCCAACTTCAAAGTAAGTTCTAAAGCATCATCAAAAGAAACTTGAAAAAATTTCTCAAGCACCCTAGGAATAAAGCAGACAAAAAGAATTCTCTATGACTTGGGAAGGATTTTTTTTTTTAAGGGAAAGATAGATTTCTCCATAAAGTATTGAAGACTTCAGTCTGACCATGACACACATCCAAATTCTCTAGTTATGCATGTGAGGTAAGCAGTTGTATAAATTTCCAGATAAATAAATATGGGAATACAACAGAGTTCTCAAAGTTCTTATCATTCATGGAAGGTTTAACAGTGCAGGAAGCACCCTCCTCCATATCCAGTGGTGTATTACTACAGTGGTATTCAGTACTCTCCATTAATTCATTCAAGGAGGAGTGATGAGTATTAAAAATGATGAGTACCAAATAAATTTTTCCCATAAGAAATGATGCAGCATAAGGAACAAGGCAGCTGACAATGACAAATTCTAGCTTGCATGTTGCATACCAAACAAACAACAGGTACTAGGACAAAATTTTCATGTCAAAATGCATTGAGTACCAATTTTGATGAGTTTCAAAGCAGTTGAGTACCAAGATACCACTGTACTGTTATCATAAAAGACTGAGCCTCTTCTCCCAAACTTTCTATCATGGAACTTTCTGCCCTTCCTGGATGAAGCTATCATCAGTATGAGGCTAAGAATCTTACCAGTATAGTATAGAAATACTTAACTTTAGAGGTGCGCAATTTACAAATCTGTAGTTCTTTATCCAAACAAACTCCAACTCAAAGTTCCCATTTGAAATGCTATTAGCAACTGAAAAAAACAAGGTGATATTCAGTTCACTAAGTAATTTTACATAGTAATTAAACACTACCACAAACAATAACATATCAGATGGTTACCATTATCCTTTTATAAAATGTTTTCCTCTAGTTTCATAGTATATTTAGGTACCCCATTAGTGTATTTCAGCATGAGAATGACTGTAAGACCTAGACTAACAATGCAATGATATATCTCTATATTTAGAAGCGAAAATATGTATTGTCCAAAGGACTTTAAGTATGCAGAGGACTGCTGCCTCAGCCATGGGTAAACTGGTGTTTGAAGACACTGAGGTCAATTCTGGATACATCAATTCTAGTTTTAATATCATCTCTATTCTGACTGATTGATACATTTTTAAATGAATTACTTAGCGAAAAGAGGGAGGGAAGGAGGGAGGGAGGGAGGGAGGGAGGGAGGAAGGAAGGAAGGAAGGAAGGAAGGAAGGAAGG
>JANHFL010006261.1:73751-84899 GCA_032468155.1 Oxyrhabdium leporinum
GACAGACAGACAGACAGACAGACAGACAGACAGACAGACAGACAGACAGACAGACAGACAGACAGACAGACAGACGTTGTCAGGAGGAAGGGAAGATTGAGAAAGATGAGTTGAGGAGCTGAATCCTCAAGAAAGAAAGAGGCTAGCTTAAATAATGGAACACAATATATGAACACTCGGAGATGCGCAGTTTCTAAATTTTATATAGAAATAAATATAAATGAATAAAATTTGAACATGGTGGCAACAAGCAAGGATTATCAGCAAGGATGGAAACAAAGGAGAGGAATCATGGATGGTGTTGTCTGTACTAGATTGTCTTTTTTTTTTCTTATATTTCCTACTTTTAACTTTTCATTTACTATTTCTTATTCCTTTCCTGTATTTTGTATTCTATTGCTTGCTTTATTTTTAAAGGAGAACAGCCTCATGCATGCATGTACATGACATCCCTTAAGCAAATTTATTTCATAATCTTCTCTCTCCTCTAGGATATAATCTTGTCCTATGAAACAGGATACTATAAGAATTTTTAGCATGTGTGAAGATCTTCTAGTCAATATCGCAGCGATGGTAAGTTTTAGCCTTGTAGGAGCCCATGGGCTTGAAAATCTGTCACACTTTCAAGTTAATCTTAAGCTGGAAGCCATAAAGGTCCTCTATTTTATGTTGAGAAATTTTGACATCTAGTTTAGAATTCTGGGGGCATCTTAAAGAAAATCTGTGACATGAAGAGGATGAAGCAGGCTTCAGAACTCTTCCTTCAGCTAAGGCAAGGATGTCAAACTCACGTCGTCACTATGGCGTCAGGACTTTTCCCACCTTCACTAAACCTGGCGTGGGTGTGGCCAGCATGTGATGCATCTGGCCCATGGGCCGGGAGTTTGACAGACCTGAGCTAAGTGGATCACAATCATCTCTTCCTACTTCACAGCAAACTTGCCCTTCAGTTTGATTTCTGAAAACCAGCACTCATTAGGCTTACTCCATAAGATCTTAAGATCCATTTAAAAAGGTATCAAGAGTTAAATACCTGGAAGCAAATTACAAGATTTCCAGAAAGCCATGTCTTTTACTGTATGTCAGATGGATATGATTTAAGGCAAGCATAGTCATTTTCTCCATTAAAACATTTCTAATGGTCTGGATAAAATTATTATTATTATTATTATTAGTTTAATTTATATACCGCCCCATTCCGAAGACTCGGGGCGGTTCACAGCAGCTATTTAAAAACAGTACAAAATAAATTACTTTAAAAGCTTTAAAAATGCAAGTTGTTGACAATTTGCAGGTTGAATGAGAATGGGTGCAGGTGGATATATGCCACATAAAAACACATTATGCATATGTTAAAATAAAATTATGAATGATCAGAACTGCTTTATTTTGATTAACAAGCAAAGAGCCTAATAGTGAATTTTAAATCACTTTGAATAAGTACTGTATCTCCTTGGCTGAGACCATCATTCTCCTTCTGGCATAGTTTGCTTGCTTCATATAATCCTCTGTAATCATAAACTTTCATTATTAGAATTAACGCAATGCACTTGTGTCCTCTAAAGGGGCAGTGTTACCATGAGATAATATCCCTCAGATAACTTAGACAGCTGATACTTCTTACTTGACAAAACAAAAAAAATCCCACAAAGATGAGAGAGCAGGAACAGGGCATGAGACCGTAAATTGGATTTCTGACAGAAGTGTGTTGAATTTTCAAAAAAATATCCAGGTTTCTTGTTTGCAATATGTGACTAATGTTTTAAGTAATGAGATCATATTTCTGACTCCTTAGAAGTTCATAAGAGACTAATGACTCTGTAATAACTCTAATCTAGTCATCCCACCGACAGCTTCTTGTTTCATGTCTTGCTGTAATCGCCAACACCAGAGCCATATCTTATCATGGGGACTTTATTTATCCCCATCAGGGGCTTGTGACTGAAGGCAGAAGTAGGGAGGAAGTTTTAGGGAAGCATCAACAAGCAAAAGGAAGATTGGGGGGGGGGGAATAGGGCAGTAGTACAGAGGCAGGTTGATTAGCATAGGCATGAAAAAAGTAATCAGACAGACAGAGAGCACCTAAGGCAGGCGTGGGCTGCTGCGAGTTCGCAGGGGTTCAGGCGGACTCTTAGTGAAGATTCCATGTGGTTCAGCAAACTGTCAAATCCCACTCCTGACTGGACCCTCCCATCCTGCCTCTCCCCTCCCAGGAGTCTCCATGCGACCTGTTTTGGATGCAGGTAAGTGCAGGGCACGCAGGAAGGCTCAGGGAGGGCAAAAACCGGGCCTCCCAGAAGTTCAGGAATGCTGGAAATGGGCCCGTTTCTGGCCTCCAGAGAGCTTCCGGAGCCCGGGGAGGCCGTTTTCGCCCTCCTGGAGGCTCGAAAAAAGCCTCTGGAGCGTTGGAGGGTGAAAACACCGCCCCCCCACCATGGTGCAGGAGGCCAACTAGGCCATGCCTACCATGGCCACACACACCCAGCAACCGGGCAGCAAACCTGTTGCTAAAATGCTTGAATCCCACCCCTGACCTAAGGGCCACAAATAGCCCATGGCTTGCAGTTTGTCCACCCCTGTTTTAGTAGCACAGTGTTGACTAAAAGACACAAGGCTGAGAAATCATTTCCTAGCATCTTACTTCACAATTAGCTTTCTAGAATTAGTTCCAATTATGAAAATATGTCATAGAGTCATAAGCTTGGAAGTGATCTCAGAGATCATCTAGTTTACCCCCTTGTTTTGATGCAGAATCTTTTAAGGCAGGGGTGTCACACTCGTGGCCCGTGGGTGTCATGCGTCATGTGCTGGCCATACCCACCCCTGGTTTAGTGAAGGGGGAAAAATTGTGATGTGACACAGGACAACAACATGACAACGCGAGTTTGACACCCCTGTTCTAAGGCATTTGAATAGATAGCTACTTAGTTTCTGCTTGCAGGTCACCAATGAAGTGGAATACACTATACAATTTCATGAAGCATTGGTTGTCAACTCTTACCATCATTCCTCCTAATCAACTTCCCTGTGATTTCAATTCATTGGTCCTGGTCCTGAACTCCAAAGAACTAGAGAACAATACAATCCCCTCCTCTAAATAATAACCTTAATATGTATGAAGATTCAGCATTTTGTTCCACAGGTTCAACATTCCCAGTTCCTTTAAATTTTCATCTCAGGACTTGGTTTCTAGTTCCTTCAGCATCTTTGCAGCCCTCTTCTAAACTTGATCCAGTTTGTTGGCATCCCTTTCTGGTCCCCAAAATTAGACACAGTATTTCAAATGTGGCCTGAACAAGTATAGTGGGACAATTATGTACTATGATCTGTGGATCCCACTCCAAAATAAACCTTGTCTTTTTAGCAGCTGCATCACATGATTGCCTCATCTGCAAATTGGAAATTGCTAGAAGACTCCAATCCTTTCCATATGTCAACTGTCAGGCCAGGTCTCCTCCATCCTATTCCATTTTTTAAAAAAAGCTCTTAACAAATTTTTAGAAAATTAAAGATATAAAACACAGAGTAAAAAATGTAGAATAAAACTATAGAGAAAGACTTTTAGTGATATTTTCTCTCCTTTCCTCTCATTTTTCCTCCATTCCATTCATGTCCCTCTCACTTTTTCTCTCCATAGACAGAACTTGATATTACTCCCAGATAAATTTCATCCTGGCAATTTGGCCCACTGTACAAGCCTTTCTAGATATTTTTGAATCATCTCTTTCTGTCCCTATTTTATATTATCTGCAAATTAGATAATCATTTTATCAACCCCTTCATCCAGCCCATTTATAAAAAGACCCCGGAGCCCTCTGCCACTTTATTCAATGCTACTGATGTGGACTCATTAATGACTAATATACAGTCATTCAACCAATTATGAATCCATCTAGCAACTGTTATCATCTAGCTTACACTTTACTATTTTATTAATATTACAAGACACTGTGGCAAAGATAATGCTGAGATCATGGCATACTTACTGTATTCATGGCATTTACATTTCTCTGATCTGTGAAGCAAGTGTCAGAGAAGGTGATAAAGTTAATCTGGCATGACTTGTTTATGACAAGACTAACTGGTGACTCTTGTTCACTGCTGTTTTTGTATTCAAGACCTCATAAACACTTTTCCCCTCCCTTTAGTCAGTATTAAACTGGTGAATGCTGACTGAGATTACTCATGGATTAGAAGACAGTCAATTAATTGAGACTCACTTCAAAGCAAGATTGAGGGACTGCTTTAGTCAGACTGACTGCAGCATTCCACCTCTTCTAGATGTTTCTGTGCTTCTTAAGTGACCCATATTACAAAAGCTTCTTCAGCTTTGTTACAAGTAAAGGGCCACGTTTTTCTGTGACAACAAACCATTTTTCTAGTGGAAACTAGCACACCAAGCGCAGCATTCTCTTTAATATCAGTCCTTTGTACACGTTCACTTGGACTATTGGAAGTTGTTACCTATGATCCTTGGAAATACTGCACGGGTATCAAACTCGCCGAGTCATATTGCCATCACATGATGTTTCACGATGTTTTTCCCATTCACGGAGCTGGGGTGGGCATGGCCTGTGCATGACGCATCCGGACCACAGGCCACCAGTTTGACACCCCTGAATACTGGAATCTTCTGGAACTACTGATTCCAATCAACAATAATCCTCTATGCTTAAGTAGTTGTACCACCTTTCATTTTCTTTACAAACAGAATTTAAACCACAATACTAAAATCTTTTAACTCTGTGGTGGAAGAAGCAAGCAATGAGAAAAAAGAAAGGCAGACAGTTGCACGTTGCACCTTCCTTGCAAAAAAAACAAACAAACAAAACCAGTAGCACATTTAATAGGTTATGTGAAACTTGACTCCCTATGACTGATTGGCATTCTTTTCTCATAAGAAAAAAGGTTGCTGAAATTCAAAAAAAGTCAAATGACCACCTTCTCTCGCACAATGTTCTTTATGAGTTCCAATCTTCATTAAGGGCCCAGATCCAAATGTTCTCAAAGATTTGTACAAAAGGAAGGTTCTCTCTCTTTTCCCCTTCCTATTTATGAAACATCTTTTTCAGGAAACACGGATATACTATAACATTTTTTCTGAAGTTACATAGTAGGCCTCCTACCAGGTCATCAAAATAAAGCTGAAAGAGCAATAGATATGACTATCTTTGGTTACTTTGTCTTTCTTATAATTGATTTCAGTTGATGTGATTTTCTTCCTTCCAGGACAGGATCAGAAAGGTGAAAAGATTTGATGTACTTAGTTTGCCCTTTGTGGCCTTCTTTTGTATTTTTGTTTAGATTGACTAAAGAGAATTTGACTAGATTTCTTCTGGTAGCAGAAACCAAGGGATTCCCATTGCCTACTCGTTATCACTTTCATTTCAATGCAATTAAAAATATCAAAAGCATTCTTATCTTTATTTGAGAATGGATAGTGATAAGGTTTGCCTCATATCACCAAAAGTAATGAGAACAGATGGCATCCATATCCTATGGAAGAAATTTACAGGAATTATATTTGGATGCTTGACTTTCAAAGAAACCTAAACTGTTTTAATGTTAATGTATGCACTTGTTACAGTTCTAGAAAAGATCCAAGCTAAACTGGCAATCTAGATCTCTGGCTGGAAGGCAGGGGTTGAATTCTTTGCAGCATAAGATTTAAGAACACTATCAAGAAATGCATATTATATAAGGAAACGTGATTGTATTCACTATAAGTCCTTCTTTGGCATGAAAGGTATAAAATAAGAAAAAAGCTCACCATTTAAGTGTGACAATGTTACATTTTAAATTTTGTTAATGGTTTTACTTAACGATCACGGAAATGAATGTAATTTCTTATTAATATAGCTGAACAGTAGTTTAACGAGCATATATTGATATTACACTCACAAAAACATAGAGTGTATTTTATTTATTTATTTAAAACATTTATAGGGCTGCCCATCTTATAACGAACTCTAGGTGGCTCCCAAACAAAAATTAAAACAACATGCAAAGCCATATTAAAACTATAAAACTAAACATATTAAACCATTTCAAACAACAAAAACTGGTACCAGGTCAAATTTCTAGTATGCAGTCATCTAATCTTATCCCAGCACTTAATGTATATTTACATCGTGATGTTGGTAGGTTGAGTGATCATTTTGAGTAGAAAACATTTTGAGTAGAAACATTCTACATTTTTCACATGGGAGATATATGAAAGGATAGTTCTATGTTAATTTTACAAGTGGGAACCTTATAAGAATTATAGTAATTGTCTTACCTTGCTCCCATTTGTTCATATAACATATATATTTTTTAAATTCTCCATATATCTTTGAAGCTATCTTAGCAAATTATGTTTCAACCTGAATTTATTTCCCTACATAATAAAAATACCCAGACCTTTTGAAATTTGCTTCTGTATCGTGCATTATTCTGTTTTATTTTACTGCTTACTGATCTTTTGCCATTGATTTATGTGTTCTACACTCTGATTTCTTCCCTATCATTTTTAATATTATGCTGTTTACAGTATCTGCCTGAGATAAGTAAGTGTTTTATCCCTCTTTTTAGCTTTTATTAAAGAGAATAATCTTAGCTCTCATAAAAATTCAAATGAGAATTCTGTCATTGCATAACAAGAGTATTTCATGGTATACTTAATTCTGTAGTTGACTGTAACTGAGAAATACAACAGTTGAAAACAAGATATAAATTCTCATTCATTAGTAATTAGATTTGTTCTAATTGAACATATTAGTTTGATTTCTGTTTTCTTTCCCAACCGTACTGTGCAAAAAAACCCCAACACCACTCATTTTTGACTGATTCTTCTCTTGTTTGCCATATTTCTATTGATATAATATCAATTCCTGAATTTTTTTGACTTGATAATGCCTATAGTACAGATCTAACTTCTAGTCTTTGATGTTTTTGAAAGTAATGAATATCTTCTAAAGTATCTTAGATGTTCATACCTTTCCTGTACAGAATTTCAGTATATTCTTCCATTTTTGTTTGATCTTTATGAATTCCATTGGCATCCTTTAGCATATAAATTCAACATGGGAACAACCTTCTGAGTTTTGGAGAACTTTTGGAAGACTTTCTTGGGTTTTCTGTGAATATTTCCATCTTCAATGTTTGCAGATATTGGGGTGGGTTTTTTTCCCCATTTTTTGAAATTTTTATCAAGTTATAAAATAAGATGCAAAATACAAAAGAAAATAGGAAGATGCTGAGGGGAAAAGGGGGGAAAGAGAAGTGAGGAAGGGCTGGGGAAAAGAAAAAAAAGTGTTGACTTTTGCAGTAAAATAAAGCATTAACATCAAACCACAACCTTTTGCTTTTCCATAGTAATATAAATTAGCCATTTCTATAAACACATATCAGTCTAATCAGTAAAACCCAAAATCAAAGTTTCATTTTTTCCACCTTGAGCACAAAATTCAGATGCGGTCTCCATGTGGCAACAAAGGTACTTATATTCTTTTCTTTAATCAAAATGGTCAGTTTAGCCATCTCTGCCCACTCCATCAGCTTCTGTAGCCATTTGTCCATGGTGGGAATCGAAATGTCTTTCCATTTTTGTGCCTACAGTAGTCTTGCTGCTGTCAACATATATAAGATCCAAGTTTCAAATTTTTTCTCCAGATGATACATCATCTTAAAAACATTCTTTTAGATTATAGTTTAGTGTAAGTTTTAAACCTTTTGTCCACATATTTTCCCATTGTTCAAGCCTCACATTATATCCAAAATTCCTTGCCCACTGAATCATAGACTGTTTTACATGTTCACTTTCCAAATTAAATTTTGATAACATTTTATAAATAATATGTTCATCACTACCACACAGTAAGATTTCAAATTCATTTTTAACAAAATCAAACCCATAACTCTTTTTATCTAATTTAAATCTTTCTTTCAGTTGTGGATATGTAAACCAATGGCAAACATAACCTTCTATCTTTGTACATCGTAAAAGTAATTTCTCTATAATTGTTAACAGTCTACTTACCAGTGATTTGACCCTGAGATAAGAAATGACATTACCTTCCTCTTATCTCTAATTAGTTGTCCCTTTATTTCAGGTTGTTCTTTATGGTATAGATTTATTTACTTAACAAATTTCTATGCCACCATAATAATGATAATAAAAAACTTTATGTGGCTTACACAGAAGAAATACAGATTAAAATATCCATGGTAAAAATGAAACAACTATAAAACTAGTGGAAAAATCAAAATATTAGCTATATATAGGACAAATAAAACAATACAGGGGGCAACGTTAGTGTTAGGCCAAGGCTCTTCAAAGTTGTTTCGTCTTCAAGAGTTTTCAAAAGATCAACAAAGGTAGAGCCAGTCTGATCTTCCTAAATCCCTTTATGTACTTCTATCTACTTAATACACTATTAAATCATATATAATTAGAGGAATATGGCAAAGTATAAATATTTTAATAAATCAATCAATTAAACAATTAAAAAACGCACCATATACTGAATTCTCTGGGGCGTCTATTACCAAACTGCCTATATTGTTAGGCTTTTTTATTTTATTTGCATTTTAAAAGTATTTGCCTTTCCACTGAGTTCATAGAACTATATGAACAGCCATGTTAAAATGTCAGTGATTTCCAAAAGGCAAAAGAAATCATGACATTATAAAGTAGGAAAATAAACTCAAGCATGTTTAGGCAATAATATTTACTTTGATCCCTTACTCTATAAAGAATTATTGGAAGCATTGTTGTGAGAAAATAAAAAAAAGAAATGTCCACTACACATAAAGCTACAGAGAATTTTCTGCACTACCATGGAACAAATGTGTTTCATCAGACATGCACTAATTTACCCCACTCTCACTAATATTTGACAGTTCCTACATTATAGAGAGGCTTGCTCGTATATCAGAGCGTTGTCTTAAATATGTGTTGAATTTGTCATTAATTTGTTTCAGTATTGATATTTCTTTTGACTGCTAATTGGCAAATTAATGTTACTGTATTGAATTGTGTTGCACTGATTTGTAACATGCCCTAGGTAAAAAAAAAAAGTATTCCCCAACTAATTTACATTAGGGCATTTGGCATCAAATAATTGAAGAACAGGTTATCTGATATACTATCCACTATTTGCCTACAGTCCATAAGCTTTGAAATCAATATCCAAAGACTTTTTGGTATGCTAATAAGAGATTAGTGAATGCTGAGGACAGGATGTTTTCTGTGGCAACCCCAAATCTTTGCCATTTCCCTTTCTAGGAAATGTTTGTTCTTCAGAGGCTGTTAAGGTGATCTTAAAATAAAACATTTCTTGTAAGCTGCCCTCCGTTGACCTCTCTAATATTTTATCAGTTTCTGTACTCTTATTTATTATTTTAATGAATCATCTATCAAAGAGTGTGCTTTTTATAGAGTGAAGGCATGAGTTTTGTGTTTTGTTTTGTATTGTTTCTTGGTGAAGATCAGTAAATATTTGCCTGGATATATTCTTCCCTAGGGCAAGGGTGGATTGACAGGCCAAAACATAGTCTGAGTACATGGAGCATAAATTCTAAATTCCTGGTTACAGGCGATTCTGTATGAAATATTTACTACTTCTCTGAAATGCAACGTAAGTCTTTTTTTAAAAAAATAAATACACAATCCATGTTTAGTTGGTGTGATCAAAATATGATAAATAGTATCATTCATTTTATAATGTATTTTCTAATATAATTTAATATAAATTAATATAAATATAATATTATTTGCTATCTGATGAAGATAAATACTATTCTTTTAGGGCAGTAATATTAGAAATAGCTTCTGGAAAACATCAAATAGATGTATACAGAATGGATAGGAATGCCTTGCCATGGGGTCTATCTGATATGATATTATTACAATGCTACTGTTGCAAATATAAATCTTTCCGGCTTCGTAATGATGTAGTCCTTTGCTGTTTTGTGTAGAGGGTATAGTACCTTTTAGATTATAAATATTTTAAAGGGAATATGTAAATCATTTCATTCCTTCCCCCCCTCTCCCTCCAATCAATTTATATTCACTGAGCTCAGAGAAATTTTAACAGACATTTATTTATTTATTTATTTTTACATTTATATACCGCCCCATTCCGAAGACTCGGGGCGGTTTACAACTTATAAGCAATACTCTTACATCAGTATATTAATCCAACTGTCCTTGAGTTCAGTTCAGTTAATAGGTGAAGTACTTAGTGAAAAGCATTGCTTCTGGGGTGATGTGAGGTGATATGGTACTCTATCCACGGTAGTCTATCTGGGAAGGCTCATTCTTACATGAAGGTAATTAATGTTAAGCTACCGTACCAACAAGCATCCATAGGATTTATGTTTCAGTTTTCTGATTATTTTTATCCGCCTGTTATTATTTTTATAAATAACTCAAAATAGCAAACATGCCTAATACTTCTTATTTTCCCAACAACACTCTGTGAGGTGGGTTGGGCTGAGAGAGAGTGACTGGCCAAAAGTCTCCCAGCTGGCTTTCATGGCTAAGGCAGGACTAGAACTCACAGTCTCCTGATTTCTAGCCTGGAATCTTAACCACTGGGCCATCAAAAGTGACACTGGATTAATTATGCAATTCTTAACTACCTTACTTGTTATGATGATGCAGCACTATGCAGAACGTCTTGAATAGCAAGGGGGAAATGCTATACATAAACGATCATGTTATTTTCCCCACTGTATGTTTCTATTCCACATTTCTGCTCCTTGTATTTTTAAAAATCTAATTTGTCCTATGAACGTATCGTGGGGACTTCCATGCTACACTGGGTTTAATTTTGTGGAAATAAAAATGCAAAGCTTTCAACTTTCAACTTTCAACTTTCAATTAAAGCTAGAGAAAAACTTACTGCAGAGTTTTATCGCACTGAAACTGACGGGGTAAACCCATTTACCTACTGAGGACAGTTATACAGATTGTTCTTCTAATAGGACTGTTCCAATATTGTCCAAAATATATGATGTTTGTACTGCTTGAATAAAAACCTTGTATTATGATTCTCAATAGCATTCTAATTGCCACATAGTGAGATGACCCCACTCCTGCGCGAGCTGCATTGGTTGCCAGTGGAGTACCGGGTTCGCTTTAAGATTCTGGTAATGACCTTT
>JANHFL010006261.1:108006-121775 GCA_032468155.1 Oxyrhabdium leporinum
AAGCTGTAAATCGCCCCGAGTCTTCGGAATGGGGCGGTATATAAATGTAAAAATAAATAAATAAATAAATAAATAAAGTCAGAAGAGGTGGTGAATACATGGGAGGGGAAATGTTCAGAGAGATTTCATCTAGAACAGAGGGTGAACACAAATAAAATAAAAATTAACAGGGAGAAGTATAAAGTCATATATTTAAGGAAGGAAATCATATATAGGATGAGGAAAATTTGGCTCAAGGGCAGCACAAGTGAGAACAATTTGGGTATACCGTACTAGTGGATCATAAGTTGACTATATTCCAATCCTGTGATGTGGCTATGTAGCTGCAAAGAAAACCAATGACATATTGAAGAGCACCAAAAGGAACACACTTTAAATCATGAGAGTAATTATTTACTTTATTCTGCCTTGGTCAGGCCTTACTTGGAGTGTTGAACTACCAAAGTGATGGAAAAAAATCTGGAAGTCAAGTCCTATGAGGAACAGATAAAAGACCTAAGTATGTTTAGTTTACAGAAGGTAATTCTGAATGGAGATATGATAACTGTTTTAAAATAAACGAAGCAAATTGATTTTAACTTTTATTATGTCAAACAAAGGTGGAGAAATAACATTTTGGCACATTTGAGCAGTTTTATAAGAGCAAGAATGGCAAAAATTGAACAATTGTCATAGAATTATCTTTTCACAAAAGGAAACAACAAGATTATTAATGGCAATCAGTATTTCATCCTCTAGTGTTATTTAGAATCACTGAAAGAGAGATATACTGATTTACCTTCATGGTTCATTATTGGAAACTGACAGTCTGAAATATGGCAAGAAGATTACAGCCTTGGCAGAGTTCTGCTTAAACAAATGAAGTTTATTTCCTTCTGAAAAATTCAACATTGTGGAGAATATATGTTGTTTGACAGGACTGGTTGTCGTCTTACAAACTTTTCATTACTAAACTATGCAAGAACATCACTGCTTTGACATGAGAAAGTAAAGTTTGCTGACCTAACCTATCTGTCTTACTTAGAATCTTGCATGCCTGTTTCTAATTAACATATCCTGAGTTTGGCTGTTTTTGCCTACTGTATTGCATTTGATCCCTAAAAAGGGGAAGTTGGAGATTGGACAAAGGTTATCTAACACTGATGAGTTCAAGGATGAGAAGCTACCACCCCTTCCCATAAAAAGGTATTAATAATCACTTGACTCAACCTTATGCCACCCCCAAGGAAGGCTTGAACAACAAGGGGAGGGGGCATGGGTTCAGAACACAGGGGACTGAGCTCACAGTCACAAGAACCTCTCGTTTTCGTCGGGATCATCCAGCTCAAACTCCTCCCAGCTAATCAGGCTCGGGCGTATCTCAGTCAGTTCCAAGGGATCTGCCCAGCCAGAGTCCATGAGATTATCTGATAGATGCTGGGAATATTCTTCACATCACAATATTCAAGCATCACAATAAGCAAAAGCATATTGCCACAACCCAAAAAAGCACAATGGGTTAACAATCATTCAACAGAACGAGTTAACACAACTTTATAAAAAGAGCTATTTCATGCAACCGGTTAGAACACAACCATCACAATCGACGAAAAGATTACATCTCCCTTACATCAAAAATACTCAGAAACCATCAGCAGATTATTTCAATCACTAGGCATCATAGATGAAAATAATGAAAATCCTTTAATTTCACCACACATAGGCCGATTTTACCACAAATTCAACTGGAACATTTTAGAGCAAGCCAAAACTAAAAACGGAAGAAAAAAATTTAAAAGCCTGGCATTCTGACAGATCTGCTGTTCACAAACACCTGGGATAAATCTGATCTATAAATTATTCAAAAAGGCAAAGTCCCAAGAAGGAAGCACACAGGCCAGAGCGTGTCCTCCCTTATTTGCACACCCAGCAATCAACACTCTGATAACACTTGCAACAGTCAGAAAGAAACAAAGATGACACAAACAATAGGCAGAATATGACCAATCAGAAACAGGCAAACAACCATCAAGCTTAGAAGAAACACAGATTAAAAGTCAGCAAACCCTCATGTCAAAGGCCTAACTATGCTTGCAAATAAAAAGTTTTTAAGAAGACTTAAAAGCTCAGCAAACCCAGGGATCTCAAAATCCAATATCAATTTAGCATTGTCAGAATTATGAGTCATCTTTAAAAATATGTGTGACCTTGATTTTAACTGTATGCCGAGCATGGATATTCATTTCATCCTCAAATTAAATGTCATCCTTATTAGCTCCAAAACGTATCAGTCACTTCCATTGCAGCACAGTTTTTTGGCTGCTGGCTGTTACTTCCTCCCTCTTGTAAACCATGTGCAAAAGCACTGGTGTGCCTTTCTCAAAACAATCTAGAATTATAGAGGGAGGTAAAGCAGATAAAGAACACTCCTGGGATTCCCATTTCAAAACTCAAAGCAGAAAACAATGGTCTCCCCACTTACACAGCACTAGATTAATTGCGTGGATGATGTGTTTGTCACAATAAAAAAAGAAGAAGAAAAATGCAAACGAGATAATCTACAGTGTGCTGGAGATCGTCTTCAGAAAAGACCAGCATAATAATAAACTCTCCTTTGGGGACATTGTTATCTCTGTTATCAACACAGGAAACAATGGCAGATTCAAATTTATTAAAAAGCAGCCCACAGAAATCAATGCAAGTAGACAACTCTTTTTTAAAAAAGCATATTCCCAACAAACCAACTGCAGCACAATCATCTCAATGTACAAAAAAGATCTCTCTCTCTCTCTTTTTTTTTTTTAATCAAGTACAGTTCAAAAATGATCCACAGGCCATTACAACCATTTGGAATAACCGACACACCAATCAACAAAATATCTCCAAAGCAACTTAAGTAAATCCAAGAGTCTTGTTTTCCAAGAAGACAGAGCATTGTTCAGAAAATAAAAGTTATGGACTGTGAACATGACTATCTAGGACAAGTAGACAGAAAGTTAGCAGAGAGCAACTGAAAATGCAATGAAATTTGATTAATTTCTCTGCACACAGGCAAGTTCAGCCATGACTTCAGCTGGAGAAATATTGAAATTCTAGGCCAGGGGAAGTGAAAGAATGTATACAAATTCCTAGAAGCCCGGATCTCTAACAAAGAACCAGATTGATAGAGACATAAACTTAGACCCCATCTATTCAAAAGAAACAAGCAAAATTCAAATAGAAATGACAACAGCACTCATTGCAACAAATTTTCAAAAAAACCCTCCCTTTTTAAGGGTGAGCCAGGGCAACTGGATGGAGCTGAGCATTTATTGGCCAGATGCCCTTCCTGACACCTATATGATAATCACAGTAGATTTTTTTTCCTTCGTGCCCTAGGAAAGAAAGATCTGGTGTTACCTAGGTTTGAACTCTCAACCTTCCAGGTGGGAGGCAAGTATCTTCACCACTAGGCTACCACATCACTCATTTCAAATAGAAACACACTCATCGCAACAAATCCCCCATGCTTATTTAATAAATGTATACGGACACCCAACTTATTGAATGTGGTTCTGTGTGGCATACAACCGACAATTAAAATGAAAGTCATAACTGTTAAAAACTTAGTAATATAAATAAAAGCAAAATCGTGGGAGAAGACATCTAAATATAACCATAGCATAGGATCCCCATGTGTTCCCCAAAGCTTCTTGAAAAGCCACGTTTTCAGGGCCTTTCAAAAAGTTCACAAGGATGGAGCTAACCTCATTTTGGAAGGATGATGTGCCACAATAGGGAACATTTTAGGAGATGGGACCCATAGCATTTCTCTCTTGGTGGACCTGATGGGACAGGTAGATGTGATCAGGAAGAAGCAATCCCTCCGATAGCCTGGCCTCATGCCATGTAGGACTTTAAAGGTTAAAAAAAATCAGCACCAATTTGCATCAATTTGCATCAGGAAGCAAATCAATGAATCTCATGGGACAAGAATGAAATGTGTACCAGCCTACATGCTCACTTTACTATTTGGGCAGTCACATTTTGCACCAGCTGAAACTTCTGGATGTTATTCCAGGGCAGACCCATATAGAATGCAATAAGTAATCCATGTGGGAGATGACCAGGGTATGGGTGACTGTGAATAAAGCCTCTCAATCCAGAAATAGGCACCACTGGCTCACAACCCAAAGCTGTGCAAAAACTCTGCACACAACCCTAACCTAGCACCTGCATCAACATAACAAGAAACAGCATTACAATGTGTCACTCGCATAGAAAACACTATCCAACAGCACAATTTATCAAATCTCATAGAAGATTGAAAGATCAGGGAAGACATATTCCATAGTGAACCAACAAGCCTCCAATATCATAACACAGTAAAGATGTGGGAAAGCAATCAGATGTCTAGAAATGAAAAATGAAGCTCAGAGAATTCACCCTCAAGATTCCAGCCCTGAAATTAAAGATATTCTCTATTATTGAGAAAAAGAAATACACAGAGAGGCACTTCTATGGGCCTCTGTTTTACTCCCCCAAACCCTCAAAAGCCATTTGATGATGATTTGCTAACTTCTTCACTTTCCCATCCCAATTTCCTACAAAAACTGAAACCCTTTGCCCCCAAAAAGGAAAAAAAAATATGGGGCCTGCTAGTTCCATTAGAGCTCTTTCATCCTTCCTTATTTTGCCTTATCTACTGCGAAAAGAGCCAGCAAGATGTAGTGATTAAGGCACCAGGATAGAAGCTAGGAAATTATGAGTTACAGTCCTGACTTAGGTACAAAGCCAGCTGGATGATCTTTGGCTAGTCACTCTTTCTCAGCCCTAGGAAATAAGCAAGGGCAAACCACTTCCAAAATCTTGCCAAAAAAACCCTGCAGGAATTTGCCCAGGTAGTTGCTAGAAGTCAAAACTGACTTGAAGTTAGACACATACTCAGAGAGTACAACAAAGCCATCAAACTTTGTGCTATAGATCCAAAGCTCAGTCGCAAGAAAAGGAATGAAGCAAAGGAAAAAAAGAAACTAGCTTTCAGCTGCACCATAGCTGGTTTCAGCTGCACCATAGCTGAACTGAGCCAGAAATAAATCAGTTTCCAGCATTATTGACATCAGGAACACAGAGATCTGGAGCCCTGTTCAAACTGGTGCAAAATCTTCACGTGGAAATCTCTCTGTGAAAGGAGGAGAGCTTTTTTCTCTTTGGCTTTACAATTCATTGAAGATGGTTTCCAGAAATAGAACATAGCCTAGCAGACAAGAATTAAGAGGAATATATTCTGGCTGCTTCTATAGTCTGCAGCTCTTCAGAATACTCCTGAAAGTATTTTGAAATCTTCAATTGAAAATATGCTTGCTTTAAGGTTGAGACTTTAGAGCAAAATGTCCTGTGAGTCAGAAAGTAAATGGATCTTTTTTGGATGTTGTGTTTTTTATAGGCATTTTATTGTTCTGAGCAAAGGGTCATTTTATATTTCAAAGGATGACTGAAATCCTAAACAAGTGTTGGAATAAATATCCATCTGGTTCAGTTCCAAGCTGGGAGAAAGACATTGGAAACAAAATGGAGGCTGGAGGCTGATTGGAAAGATGGTTTAATGATGAAGCAGAACCACATGGGTTCTGGTGCAGAGTGAAGGGTTTTTATACCTTCTCTTGGGCTTTGCACTTGAGCTTTCTGTTCCTGTGCAAGAACAAGTATCTATTGGCTGTTGTCGGACTCCCATGTAGGGGTTATGTAGGGGTCATAGCTGGCTGTATAGGCAAAGTACAAATCCTAGGTGTTTGTCTGAAGTTTGATTGAAGTTTGGAGGGTGATGCAATAATTCCTATTATGGCTTAATGGCTTTGCCCTGTGTTAGCTCTTGGGTAAGGGCTCATCTGCCTTTGTTCAGACTTTGCTGCAGGGAGTAATGGATTACCAAATCTGCATTTCTAAATCAGTATCTTCTTGGAGGCAGGGGGTTGGGGCTCTGGGGGTAGCTTCCCACACAAGCTTGCTAGGAGTAGTGTCTATTAAATTCAGTGGAAGTTGCTTACAAGAAGGGTGATCAGGATTTGGTTGAAAATTATTTCCTATGAAAATAAAATGGACCCTGTTATTTTGGGGAGACAACTTCAACGTGCTTCATTATGACATTTTCCAAATTAGTCAAAGGTTGGTTGGTTTGCTGTTGTTGTTTAAAGTTTACTAATGATCAGGTACCTTTCCTGCTAATGAGTTTCTGGTTTCCTTTCTTTAAGTAACACATTGAGCAAAACAGTTTCCTATAATACTTCACAATTGTTAAAACCAGGGGATTTGCAAAATGAGCAACAGCTGCAAATGAGGCATTTCTTCAAACCTGCTTGGATATGCACTTTTCCATACATTAGTGGCACTGCCATCACTGTTGCCAATATCGGACAATTGCCAATATCCAATTTTGTATGAGTAACAGTATGAGTTACAGAAAGCCAAGCTCTTGAAGCCTTTCATCCTATCCGGAACTTCGCGATTTGGAGCTCAAATCTGTCTGAAATGTTCTCCTTATCTGCACCCATCACAAGGCTGAAGATCCAGCTCCTCCCATCTGGCCCATGGTTCAGTCCTCCCTACTTCTTTTTCTTGCAGGGGCTCGTGGCTTTTCACAGTCAGGATTCCCTGATTTAAAATTTATTTAAATTCCACTCAATTAAAATTAACTTAAACAGATTACCAGGACTTTACAGAGGCTGGAGGAACTGCAAAGGAAGAAGTCCCAATGTTGGTCATCTGCCTTCCCCGCATTGAATTTCTGGCTTTTCAGAGAAGTAAGACAAACAATACAAGGATTCCTGAGATAATTTAATGCAGGAGCATTAGAGGTGCAATTTAATTGTAATGCATGTATATCTTTTGACTTTTAGGTGCTCAGAATTGGGTGACTGTGTTTTAACCTATTCGTAAATAAATTGTATGGCAGTAAAATGGCTAGATTTGCTTCTACAACTAAGTATTTCTTCAGAAATGAAACCTGTTTTAGGCATCAGTCCATCCACTGCCATCCCATCCAAGAGTTGAAGTCTATTTTCATTGGCCTTACATCTCTATCCATGCATGAAAGTCAGGTAATGAGAAATATTCTGCAGGAGACCAGATTAGCATCCTCTGAGCAGAGACTTTGAAACTCAATGAACTAATCAAATAGGAAAATCTCTGTCCATAATATTTTGCCTTCCTTTACAGTATTTTCTTTTCCTCATCTTTTTAATAAGCTTGTTTTTTTAATCTATTAACATTTTTTTTAATTGGTTTAAACCCTTGAATTGCCTCCCTAAAATTCTACCTGTAAATTAGAGAGACAGCATTAAGACATTCCTCTTACTCTAAGGGTATTTCACAAGGGTTTTATGCCATCTGGTATTTGTGAAAAGTACAACTAAACTATCTTATTTAACATTATTTCTAGAACCAAGTTTCTTAAGAAAAGGGTATAGGCATACATGCACAGACAATCTCACACACAAAATCTAATAACTAGGTAACTTTTTCAATCTAACATCAAATTATGACATTAATCCATCACAATTCTTTTGGAAAAAAAAAACCCAAACAAACTTCACAAAAAATGAGGATCCATAAGTAAGAGCTTTCTCTTGCTAGCCATCAAAATGATTAAAACACAAATGGATTGTGACAAGCTGTAAAATGGGTGAATGTGTACCAAAATAACAAATGTGGTTCAAATGTGTGGAATGATGCACTTTGGAGCAAAGCTTGTTGGTGAGATTGGAAGTCAGTCTGCCTGAGCTGGTGTGAAGAGACCTCTTTGAGTCATGAGAAAGAGTTTTAACCTAGGTAGCAGGTTAAAAAAAAACCTGTAGAAAGAGAACAATAATTTTTGATGTAGACACTCTATTGTGACACCATCTTGACTTATTTTGTAACCACACCTTGTGGACACTTCTGCATTCTACAGATCTCTTTCTCCCAACTTGGAAGTTGTCCATTCACACTTCCATGTTTCAAATGGCCTTTCGACTCTTGTGGAATTTGAAGCATAGCTTATGTTTCCATCGGCATGTTCTTTTCAGATTCTCAGGCTGGCCATTTCTCTTCCGCTGACTATGTTTGCATGCATCAGATTGGCTTCCTGTCTATTTTGCTAGCACCCAATTTATTAATTTCAAGTTTTGCTTTTGATCTCATCAAACTGCAGTTGTTTATCTTTTATTCCCAATTGTTTTCTTGACTTCTATTAAAGATGTAAAAATGTGAAGTCCTGACCCTGGGTGGTTATCTTTGAAATTCCCATAACGTTCCCCCACTCCAAGAGTGTTTTCTGATAGCCATGCCAGATTCTAGCTGTAGTTATTTCATTGGTCATGTTTATGAGTAGAACAACAGTGTACATTTACCAGAACCATATAATTAAAAATGACAGATTTCCTGTGTACTTCAGAGTTCTTTTGACTCAACTGTATATAGCCACAGGCCAATCAAAGACTATGTTGTTAGAAGTTACCTGGGCTCTCTAATGTACTATGGAAAGTAATGGGACTTACCATTCATTAAAAAGGGAGAAGCTTCCATAATCCATGTTCCCTGTAATCAATGAATTATCAAAGGGACTCTTCGATGAGAGAGCTTATGAATTTGATCAAAGCATCCCACATGAAAATTAGCAGTAGTCTTTTTTTCTTACATAACTAGAAAAACACAATAAAATCAAAGACAAAATTCAGACAGCCATACAGAAAAACCCACCATTTCAACATCAAAGATTAATGTCCTGTTTGTATCGGAAGATTATTATTATTATATATACAACAATGTGAAATCACAGTTACCAGTTCTTTAGCTTCTATTGGCCTTCCTACACATAGATCATGATCTGGTGTGGATATTGACTGGCATACTCCTACTTGACTATGTCTTTAAAAAGGGGTGGATGGGATTTACCTGCAGTTTTCAATCTCTGATTAAATGAGGGTATTAATGCCTTGCAAGTTTTAATACAGGAACTAAACTGGAGCTGCAGCTAAAAATCAACCCAATCCTCAAACTTTCTAACTATACCCATAGTCAGGCTTTTCCCTGGTTACTTCTATTTGTCTTGAAAAAAATCTGTCCTTAAAAAAAAACAGAGAGAGCCTATTTAAACAATGAGTGAAAATTTCCCTGAACAATTGAGGGTAGAATTCATTGACTTCTCATACCCGATAGTCCACTTAGTTTTTAATAAATCATCTGGGCCTGACATTTGGGCTGAGCATTTCTCAGCACAGGTCAGCAATGGACCCAGTCACTCAATTTCCCATGAGTCATCTCTTATGCCTGGAGGGCCTCCACCAGATAAGCCCCCAGTGTCTCTAGCTGAGTTCATTCTCCAGATGAAAAATAAGGTGGCTTGATCCTTGTTGAATAATTAAAGATGGATCCTGATTGATGAAACCCAGTATTGGCCTTTTATATTAAGTATACTGGTCTGATTTCAGAGACTTGATCCCAATCCCACACTCACAATGACCCAGTTCTGACTTGTGATGCAGGGGTTGCTGGCTCTTCTGGGCTCCTCTGCCAGTCTTGCCTCACCTGGTGTTGTGTTGCCTCACATTCGGCCAGGTCCAGTGCCAACTTCCACTCTCCACACACACAAATGCAGATGGGTTTTTCCCACCAAAGTGGTATCCATTTATCTACTTGCAATATTGCATGCTTTCAAACTGCTGGGTGAGCAGGAGTTGGGGAGCAAGCACAGGAGCCCACCCCATCTGGACTCAAACCCCTGGAGTGCAGACCATTTCTGGCCAGCAGTTCCAGCATCATTAAGTCACTGCGCCACCATGTCCATGTAGAGTGGAGTGCAGTGAAGGTGACAATTATCCACATGCTACCATTAATTCCACTAGGGCCAGAGTGAGTTGGTATGCTGTTGGATGAGTTTCAGATATAGATAACTGAAAATTAAATAGTCCAGTGAAATTTTTAAAGATCAATTCTGCAAGAAATTCATATGGGTTCTGATTTTCAATATGGCAGGAATCAGGGCTCATTTCCATAGGAGCCTATATGAGGTTAAGTCTACTCAAGTTCTGGACTGAATTCACAGAAAAGATATTTGGTTTTATTTACCTTCTTGGATGACTTTTATTCAGCCTAAAAAAATCATCTCGACTTCAGACTTCCTAGTCTCCTAATCCATCATGAATTTATTTCTCTAGGGTATAAAAACAGTGCCTCCTTTATATTGACCTTCCTAGTGATCAGAATAATATGGGGGAGGGGTCCTGAGAAGGAAAACATGTACCTTCATTAGCTACTTAATTAGCATTTTTAATGTCTCATGACAAAGGAATTTCTCCCTGGCAAGATATAATCCTTTACCTTCTAGGCCATGGGTGTCAAACTCGCATTGTCACGGTGGTGTCACATGACATATCGGGACTTTTCCCTTCACTAAACCGAGCGGGGGCAGGACCAGCACGCGACGCATCTGGCCTGAGGGCCACGAGTCTGACACCCCTGTTTTAAGCTAACAGACAGCAGATACCTTAACCAGAACACCACAAGACATGAACACCTCATGAATACCTCTGTCAAATGAATCCATCAGTCACATTTTGCTGCATTGTACCTTTGGCATGCCTTGCCACACAGATTGAGTAACTTGTTTATTGTCAAACTATTATAGCTGCTCTAATGAAGAGAAAATTTGCCTTCACTTGGTTATTACAATTCCCAAAAGATCTAGGAAAGCTGCCATGTTTTGCACAATTGTCATTGCTGAGTAACAGCATTATTACACATTAAATGTCTTTATTTATGTATACCATTGGTAGATTTTATTAACTATTTCTACTATCTACCGATACATTTTTGCATTTTATGATTTATATATTTTGCTTCATTTTTTTATTCTCCCTTTTTCAATTTGTATTGTTCTTGCTCTTTGGTTCCAAACATAACTAAAGCTATCATCATCAATAACTACGTTCAAAGAAAATAACCTGTATACCATCAATATCCTTTTCTAGATAATGAGAATGTGGCTACACATTGTACCCTGAGCAGACTTTCAGTTTCTAACTACTCTAACCACTCTACTAAACAGTGCAGGGCCAATCATCAAGACTGGGCCTCCAAATTGCACCACCTCTTATCCTAATTCCCATCAATTAGGTTATGATCTTTGTTGAATTCAAGATTCCATCTGCACAAATTGCATTCCTGGGTGCTCAATATATTTTCTCCTATGTTTCTTCATTAAATGTCACAGATGTGTTTACTTTGCAGCAGCTCCAGATATAAAAGAGATCTAGAGGGATGATTAAAACTAGCCAGCTGTCCCTTGTGAGTCAAAGCAGCAAATTAATAACACAGCAAGCTCAGATCAGACCCAAAGAATTCAAAGTTGGCAGGTATGACTCATAGCTTGAAGGAGCAGTGACAACACAAAGAGATGGTGTAGCTGGAACATTGTTTACCCATTCAGGGGCTCCGAGAGCATTCTCTCAAGGGCGGAATGCTTGCTTAGAATATCATGCTAGTGAACTGAACCGAGATACTCTTGTTTCTGTCCTTTGGTTTGAAGAAGAACATGACATTTCTCTGGAGACAGGTCCACCCATAAGTTAGATCTATAATACAGAACTCCATCAAACTTTAGTCATCCATGTGTTTTTGATAAAATATTAATCAGAAATGTATGGAACTAGTTTACTAAGTTTTCACCAGAGGCACTTAATTCCAGAGCTAGTCTGCCCCATTATGACATATTATGTATCTGAAGCCACAACAGCTTTTCCTTTTTTTTTCTAGGTTAGTACTATTCACCTATTGCTGAGTCAGCAGAATTCAGGCATGAGATTGTGGTCCACATTGCCCATCACTAATTGCCTCTGAGTATCTAGCCTTGACACTTTAAGAAGTCAGAGTTGTTCAGGGAAGCTTAATGAGCTGCTTAGGACTTTAAAGTCTGAAGCCAGTATCCTGAATTTTTGAAACAAATTGACTAGTTCAAAGACTGTTCTCCACTGCTGAGCCTTGAGTTAGCAGCTGTTCAGGTTGGACATTTACCTGTCACTATCCTGCCTCCAGAGCTTCTATACCCAGTTCATGTTACCTGTACATAGCCCCTCTTTATAAGGTGATAGAAAAGAAAGGCTAACAGATTTTATAACTTGGAAGTTATCCCTGAACAGGATTATAATAAGGGGAAAATACTACTGAGTTTGGGAAAAGCACAAAGAAGAGCAACTAAGATGATTAAAAGCCTGGAGACAAAAACATATGAAGAATGGTTGCAGGAATTGAGTATGGCTTGTCTAGAGAAAAGAAGGACTGGGGGAGAGGGCATGATAGCAGTATTCCAGTATTTGAGAGGCTGCCACAAAGAAGAGAGGTTCAACTTATTTTCCAAAGTACCAGAGGGCAGGACAAGAAACAATGGATGGAAACTAATCAAGGAGAGAAACAATTTGAAATTAAGGAGAAACTTCCTAACAGTGAGAATAATTAATCAGTGGAACAGCTTGCCTTCAGAAATTGTAGGTGCTTCATCCCTGGAGATTTTTAAGGAAAGACTGGACAGCCATCTGAGTGGGAGGGGTTGGACTAGAAGATTTCCAAAGTCCCTTCCAGCTCTATTCTGATTGATTGGGTTAGTCAAGCCATAAATGATATGAAGCTGTTCCAGTCATGGGCTGTGGGTGAGACAAATGCAATATCAAGGGAATATAGGGGGGGGGGACATTACCAGGAGAAGGGATGTCAAAGAAATATAACAAGCAGAAAATATAAGAAACCATGGAAATGGAACTCATTGTGGCATAGATAGTAACTGAAAATAGAATTTACTGGTCTCAGCTGATTTTTACTACAAATTTTCATGAAAGAACAGCATCTACAAAGAAACTTGCCTTAACATGTGTGAATGAGAAATACTTCAGTGATGAATACAAATTAGAATAGTAGTGCAAAAAAACATCGATAACAAGCACGTTATGTAAGTCGCGCACTAAAATATAAACAAAATTATGTATCCCAAAGAAAGATACATCTGAAATGATAGGTGTTGATTTAAAAAAAAAAACTATTGTCAGATTAAACAATTTGACTGAATTAATAACAAGAAATAATAAGGAATTAGAATAGCTCGAGGAACATTATTTTAAAAGTAAAATCTCCTTCAGAGTGAATTGGACTTTTCTGCTGTTTTCAAGAACATGCCGGTGGCTTGCTGCTTCCTTCCTTTTTTAAAAAAAATAAATAAATCTCTTTTTGGTAGGACAAAATTCAGGCTACTGCAAACATATTCAAGATAAGACTGTGGTATTTCTAGGCCACGGGTGTTAAACTAGCTGCGTCACGTTGCCATCACATAACATTTCATGACGTTTTTCCCATTCACAGTGCTGGAGTGGGCATGGCCTGCGCATGACACATCTGGCCTGTGGGCCACCAGTTTGCCCCCCCCCCTTTTCTAGGCTGTTTGAAATGCATTGTTCTGTTCCTTTACGTTTTGTCCCTCTTCTTAATTCCTAACTTTTATTAATTTATTCATATCCTGCCTTTATTATTTTTACAAATAAGGCAGCAATCCTATCCAACACACCTTTTCCCTCCTATTTTCCCCACAACAATAAATGCAAATATCTCAAAATTATTAAACAGCACAGCAAAACAAGCCCCATAGTTCATTGCAGAGAAAGAAAAGGGGAGAAATAGACTTCCATTCATGCTACACAACACAGTTCTTTCTTTCTTTATTATTTATTTATTTATTTATTTATTTATTTATTTATTTATTTATTTATTTATTTATTTATTTATTTATTTAT
>JANHFL010006261.1:131278-145946 GCA_032468155.1 Oxyrhabdium leporinum
TTCCCCCATTTAACTAACATACTCTTTGAAAAGTTTCAAAGCTTAATGGGCAAATAAATATATAAATGCAGACGTGCTGACTTTCATACATACAAAAGCCGTTTTTGTGTCTGCTTTTAGAAATCCAGCCTGATATCTGTTAGTGTCATTGTATCAGGGCCTCAAGGGATGGTGAAGATCCTATTTGCAGTAAGTCATAATCTTGTGATCAAGGAAGGAGAAAAGAAAAATGTCCCACATTGGCTTTTTTCAAGCTAACAAGTAATTTTCTTCAACTCAGCATGAGTCCACCACCCTCTTCCTGAGTTTCCCAAGAACGGGCTCTTGATGTTTCTTTAGAAGATGGCCTAGACAGAGAGTAGTAGGGACCAATGGTCAAAGACTAATTAACCAAGTAAGATGTGTAGAGGGACCTCAACAATGGGCATCATGTCATGCTTTCTCCTTGTGGCTTGTACCCACAACAAGGGTGGGGATATTTTGCAGCAGTTAAGACTGGTCTTCCTTAATCATTGGCTAAATTAGATTTCACCAGAATTATATTCCACCTAGTTAAAAGAGAGGAAGCTGTCTGAGATGTATAAAGGCATGTCAAATAAATGTTGGAAGTGTAAAAATTAAAAAAAAGGACTTTTTATCATCTATGGTGGACATGTGATAAAGCAAAAAAAATATTGGAGTATGATTCACACACTAAATCCTGAAAATGGAAATGAAACCAGAATTTTTCCTTTTGGGACTAATGGAAAAAGAACTGGGGGCAAAATGGAAGTTTGTTACTATATATATGTTGACAGCAGCAATTGACAGCAGCAAGATGTGCAAAAAAATGGAAAGACACTTTGATACCTACCATGGAAGAATGGTTGCAGAAGTTGATGGAGTTGGCTGAAATGGCAAAAGTGACTACTCTGATTAAAGAAAAGAACATAAGTACTTTTGTTTCCATGTGGAAACCGCTTCTGAACTTTGTGCTTGATGTGGAAAAGAATGTAACTTTGACGTTGGGTTTAATAGATTAAATTGATAGATTTTTATAGATTCCTCATTGGTGACAGGAAGGGCATCCAGCCAGTAAACACTCTGTTCCACTCAGTTGCCCAGACTCCACCCCGCAAGGGATTATAGGGTCGTAAAAAGGAGAAGATAATGGATAGATCTTTATAGAAATGACTTGTTCATATTATTATGGAGAGACAAAAAGCTGTGATTTGATGTTAATGCCTTATTCTAATGGAACAGAGTCAGTGCTTCTTTTTCACTACCTTTTCTCCCTTCTCTTTCTCTTTTCCCCTCCCCCACTCACTGCTGTCTTATTTACTTTTGTATTTTGCATTTTATAATACTTTATAACTTAATAAAAAAAATGTTTAAAAAACCAGAGGAACCACAATGCTGAATTTCCATTTCGGTTCAGGAGCTGTTTATCTCAGAAACAGCAGTTCAGTCTTGCCAAAAAAAAAAACCAAAACCCAAAGAAACAAAGAGTCAAGGGGTTCAAAGAATCCATTAATAAAAATAAGCTGGACGGTGCTATCATTGTTTCCAAGATTCTTTAAACTTACCCCTAATTCTTGGTTATAATTTCTTTCTCCAAGTTTCTGTGATTCTCCTTTTCTTGAGCTTTGTGGCACAACAGGATTCCTGAGAGTCAAACAATATCATATAACAAATGGGATGATTTCAAGCTACCCATTATAGGGAACAGAACAGATTAATAGAGTTGGAAGGGACCTTGTAGGTCATCCAGTCCAACCCCCGCCCCACCCAAGCAAGAGATCCTACACCATTTCTGACAGATGGCAGTCCAGTCTCTTCTTGAAAGCCTCTAGGGATGAAGCTCCCACAACTTCTATTCCATGTGTTGATTGTTCTCTCTGTCAGAAAATTTCTCCTTATTTTCAGGTTAAATCTCTCCTTGTTCAGTTTCCATCCATTATTCCTTGTCTGGCCTACAGTTGCTTTGGAAAATAGCTTGACCCCTTCCTCTCTGTGGCAGCCCCTCAGATATTGGAACACTGCTATTATGCCTCCCCTGGTCCTTCTCTTCACTAGACTAGCCATGCCCAGTTCCTGTAACCGTTCTTCATATGTTTTAGATGCTATTGCTATGATGGGTAGCCATTTCCACATGTATGAGTCCCATCAGCCTTGCCTCCTCACCTGCCTTGCCCCTTTCTTGCTCAGGAACTGGGTTGTTGCCTAATTTAGAAAACTCCCCTGCTCTTGTTTTGTGACAATTACATTGCAGAATACTTCCCTGGGAGGCTTACATTCAGCTAGAGGATTCTAAGGCTAATTTGTATCATTTCGTCACACTTCAAATACAGGTTCAGGTTCTGCCTCTTGGCCCTTTGATTATCTCTTGCCTTTTGTTTCACAGTGGATGACTACTTTTAAAAATGAGACCTAGTCTACCTTGTTTTCTGCATTTTGTAAACTACTTTGAGTGTTTTTAACTAAAGAAAGCAGCAGCTGACTTTGTTTTTAAAAAGCCACTATAGTTTATAAGCCTAAAGACATGTCAACAAAGTGACAGATAGGAATTGATATCCATTTACAACTGTACATTACTGTATAGAGGTGCTTTGAATCTTCCTGACAGAGCATTTACCTCTACCACTTAAGTGAAATAGCTCTCCATAGGATCCTTTAAGTTGCTGTGATTCCGTTGGGACATACATGTTATTTTCTTGGCAACAAGCTAAAAGTGGCTCTCCACTGCCACCCTCTGGGATGTCCTGGATTTCCCCATCGGTGCTAAAAGCTGGGATTTCCTGGTGTCCTTCTATTCAAGGACTGTCCTTGAGCGGGCTTGTGAATTAGCCAAATCTATTGACCAGGTCTCATCTTGGGGGTGGGTGGGAGAGAATTGGCTAAATCAGCTACAAGCTAACATTTTCTCTGGGACAAACTGGATAAGTGATACTATTTATTTCGTGTTATCTAATACATTGGCATCCCATCCTTTTTTTCCCCAGGAATTCATTAATGTAGTCTTCCCCAGAAACTTTCCATGTGGGAGAAGGGGCTGCCAAAAATTTTAAGAAGGCAGCTGCGACTGTGCAATCAAAGCCCCAACCACTTTGTGTGTCCTGCACGCCTGGTGCATGCAAAAAGAAAGAAAGAAAGAAAGAAAGAGGCGGGGCTTCAATTGCATGATGGCAGCTGCCATCTTGACTTTTTGACTCTGTACTCAGAAACACCCCTGATATTCCTTGTGCCATTTTGCCCCTTAACAATAACTGTGAGAGTGTAAGAGCTTCATGGCTAGAAACAGATTTCAAGCAGAGTCTCTCCAGACCTAATCCAACAGCCTAACTATTCTTCCAAAGTGGGGATCCTTTCTTTGGCTACAGGTTGCCATGACCCTGGGGTTCCTGCCCTGATCCTCTTTCTGTCACCGCCTTTGCTTTTATCCTTCTTCCTCCCCCCCCCCAATCAGCAACCAATCACTTTCCCCAGAGATTAGAAGAAATTGCTTGTTGCAGTTTGTGAGATTATGCCAACGACAGCATGGATCTGGGCCAAATACCATGCATTTCTCACCTCTGATGTTTGTATTGGTGGCCTGAGATGCCACACATTCATGGGCCTATATTTAAACTGTTCCCAGATGGACCAATTTTAGATGAATTGTAGCTTGCAAGGGTTGCTGTCTGCTTCAGAACAGCTGTCTGCTTGACACAGGCTCCTTCTCATTACCTATAAGCCAATTGACAGCACTTCAAATCAGTTTCATGCCTCCTGCAGTATCAGGCTACACTTTGCTTTCCATAAGGCCACTATATAGCTTTCAAAAATAGACGGTAAATGTTCAGCTAGGAACTCATTGTGTTTTGCTAAAACTCCTAATCCCACCATTATAGCTCTCAAAATGCATCTTGGAAGCAGATACACCCTCTATCCTGTAAGCACAAATGTTAGCAAACGTACATCAATGTCAATCCATTGGCATCCATTCCAAATGTGTCTTGGGGGTAAAAGAAGTGGGCTATTTCCTCTCCCCGGTAGGTCAGGAATCCCGCAATTAATTCACCAAAATAGACTCTTTGAATTATCCGCTGCTGGAACTTCTGCAGTCCTTTGGCTGCTTCTGTTCTGTAAACCCAAAGCACAACGCCGTTGCCTACCCTTTTGAACAATCAGGGCCGTATTTTCCTTCATCTAAGCAGGGACTAAGGTGGGAGAATAGAGAGAAGGCAAAATAAAGGAGGACCCATTTTGACAGATGTGTTTCCCCCTGAAGTAGCCAAAAAATCACACACAACTCATTATGGAGAGAAAAATAGAATTTCTTGATTGTTATGTCGAATAGGTTCTCCGGAGGGGGAAAATGTAATTAAAATACACAGTTGGAGTGTTATGAATGGTGCAGTCCTCTTCACGTGCATTTCTGAAACTTGGGATGGTTAATTGAAGAAGCAGAGATGCAACTCAAAAGGCTGTTGGGGGGGGGAGAGAGAGAGAGAGAGAGAGAGAGGGAGAGAGAGGAAGGAAAGGAAAGTAAAGGAAAGGAAAGGAAAGGAAAGGAAAGGAAAGGAAAGGAAAGGAAAGGAAAGGAAAGGAAAGGAAAGGAAAGGAAAGACTATATCCTCAGTACAAATTTCATTAATTCCCTATTCTGGTGCTTTCAGATGAGATGGTTCTAGATTGAGTTTGAACTTTATTGATACCCAACTAATAGGCCATACTTTTATCCCTCCGTTTGTATTAGTGATGCATGATTAAGTCAAATACAGATGCAATGTGCATGCATGTGTGAGAGTAGCAGGTGGATGTGATAGAGATGGCATCATCTCTTCGCATCTACTGTACAACTTGCTTTGACCACTAAATAACGAGACTGAAATGAGTGGAAAGGTCTTCATTCATTGTCCCTCTGTCAGTCTCTCACCTGGCTTGCTGTTGGCTGAATTCATCTTGTTTAGTGACAACACACACACACACACACTCTCCCCTCCTCCTTCTCCATATGATGTTGGTTAGTTAGAAGTGAGCCTTTCAATCATTGTACATAATTTAATGAATATACTCAACTGTAATGATTGTCTGTTAGCATTTATTGATAGCTAGGCTACACCCATTCAATGTCCAAGAAAACTACTATATTATGAGTTGTAGTAGCACAGTGGCTAGAATGCAGTATTGCAGGCTAACTCTGCTCATTGCCGGGACTCTGTAAATTGATTAGAGAATGCTGTAAAGCACTATGAAGCAGTATATAAGCCTGAGTGCTATGGCTATTGCTGTGAGCAATTTATTTTTTTCAATCAAATATTCTGCTTATGTTCATAAGCTCATCCTACTAAGTCACCTCTCAAACAAAATAGCACCCTTCTAGAAAGCCATGAACTTCAAAGTTATCTTCATTGTTCCCTAACACACATTGTTTGAAATTTCCATTGCATTTCTCAGACTTTCTCTATACCCAACTAGCTGCCAAGATAACCAACAGCCAGGAGTGAAATAAATGAAGAGGGCACAACATAAGAAAAAAAAATCCCTGGCATTACAAATATTATCACTCCTTATTTCTTTGTGCATCCTGGGATTAGTTTTCCATTAATCAATATTCAAATGTGCCGGGAATTTGCAAATATGTCTTTGTCAATATGATGGATGGACTGTTTGGAACTCACAAGTGCAAGTTGACAAAACAAAAACAAAAAAACACTCAGCCAAAAATACAAACAAGGAGCATGTTTAGCTATCACTGGCTTTTGACCTTTGCTAGGAAAGAAAATAAGCTGGCCAAAAAGACATTTCTGCAAGATAAATCATGCTGCGAGAGCAGCTTGCCTAAAGTCACCTCTAAAAGTCAGAGCTGAGGTAAGATTGTGCATTATTTCCCCCCAACATCTCAAAATCTAGCTTACATATGACATTTAAGTTTGTAGGAAACTAATGTAAAAATGCTTGAAACACATCAGGGATCAAATTCTGCTGGAGTTTCAGTACTGGAATTAAAGCAAGATATGCCTGTCAACCATTGATTGATATGTAATTGAAAATAATAGAGCAAGTCAGCTACTACATAAGAAATATATCTGTGATATTTGACAGTTGCTGTGAAAATAAGCTGATGCATTTCAGCAAACAATATTAGCAAATTGCAAGTACTGCTGTGATTTGAAAATATGGCTGGGTTCACACATGTTTGCAATCAGGGGTCAGGAAGGAGCCACCCAATTGACAGCATTCTCATGTTGCAGACCAGAATAGCTGGTTTTCTATAATCTGCTAAGCCAACACCAAGCAAGCCACATTATATGCAGCACATGTGCAAATACATTTTATGTGTCACACTTCTATGTCAACAATATCTCACTATCAAATATCATTGCCAAATGCAATGTTAGCTGTTCAAGACAGTCCAAACAAGAAGCTGGACCGTCAGCATGATCTTCATTATTTATTTTATGCATTTATTGATTGATTACATTAAACAGAAACTTGCAAAACTGAACATGCTTCTTCCTTCCTCATCTTTTATTTATTTTTATTTATTGATGCATTATAAATAAACAGTAAAAATAGGCTATTGTCCTATTAGAAGGCTTATTAGAGCACTTTGTCTCAACCTAAGCCATTTTTAGATATGTGGACTTCAACTCCCACAATTCCCCAATGCTGGCTGGGGTATCCTGGGCATTGAAGTCTACACATCTTCCTATGGTGAAGGCTGAAAAACACTGTCCTAGAGGCATTTAGCTGGTCACTAAAGTAAATAGGACACTGAATTCTGAAAGCCTTGGGTTTGATCCAGCATGGCTCTTCCTACCTTCTTGTATTTGCAACTCTTTGTTACAAATATTTTAATGAAGATTTTTTTGAAGGAAGCAGAATCAAAAGCCATAGTTAAAGGGCTTGTGACCAACGGAGCAAAGAGGTCCATATCCAAAGGCCCGGGAGAAATAGGAATTGACCTTATACAAGGCCACTGATCTGTCGTGTTGAAGCGCCTTCATTCCAGCAATTTACAGAGGCTAATAAAAATTAAAACAAGTTATGGCTGATTCACTACCTGGACTATACCATGGTTTGTTTAACCAGGGCTTGTGAATAATCCACAACCAGCTGAATTAAAACCATTGACTAAGCCCAATGACTGATTCATACCTGTTACATGTAGGTATATTACCCACATTTGGAGAAGCGCCCTTGGGCTGTTGCCTTTTGTCCAGGGTTGGCCCTTAGCTGGCTAGGTCCAGCTCATGAGAACCGGTTGTTCTTGTGCTCCATTCATTCCAGCTGGCAGCTCTTCTGCCTGGGTTCCAACACAGCCTGGAACTTTCTCCTCCTTTGTGAGAATGATCAACACACCAGAGGGCTCTGTGATCCTGCATGGGCCTCTCCCAAACAGCGAGATACATTGTGAGTTAAGAAACCACCCTTCCCACCCATTATTGTCTGAGCGGCTTTGACCAGGTCACCACCCAAATTAGATTGTTAGATAACATTTGAAGGACACAAATAAAAACACCCGGCACAATCCAATCACTCCCTCCATTGGTAACAGAAACTAAAATCTGAAAGTAATTAACAAACATAAACTTGAACTGGCACAGGCTGGCAAGACTGATGTCCCTGCCTGACCCAGCATGGGCTTTGAAAGCCCCTTTCCCTACCCCCCCCTCCCGCCCCAAAGGGAGGAACTGGCTATTGTTAATAGGAGCTTCAGTCAAGGCAGAGCTACTTCACTGTGATGTCCTGGCTGCAAGCCAACTACTCAGCGGGACACTGGAGCTCCTTTCCAAACCTCTCTGACCCGCTTCTAAGCAAGCTGTCATCACCTCAGTCAGCTGCAGAGCAAAGTGTACATTGGGTGGCTTCTCCAGGCCACAGCACTGCAGGCAGGACAGTAGGGGTTCCAGGAATTATAGCATGATTACAAAATCTGTCTGGGAACAGCAGGGAAAAAAAAGCACAACCATACAGTAGAATTCTCTGAATGGCTAGAAGGGCAAATGAAATACAGCATTAACCCACCACAGTTAAATTGTAGTCCTGTTTGTAGAGAACTACAGCAAGTCCTGAGCTCTTTCAAATGTCTCCAGGCACTCATGGAAATGAATTACCAGGCCTTGTAGGGCATTTCAATACCAGTGGCATTCTGCATTCACCTGTTTTACAAAGGTAACCTTACAAAAGAGCCTGGATTTTGAAAATGAATTGGGAGATAATAATGTATAAAAATGTCTTCCTGTGCTTCCAATACTTGAAAACAAATCCACAGCCTCATAGCAACAGATTGGGGAGTTTTTATCCTTTAGCAATCTAGCTCCATAATTCCTCTAAAAATAATGCCTGTATGAAGTGACAGTGATAAATGGTGAAAATGGCTCATATATATAAATGCTGCAATTTTGGATCTAGATCTAATTCAAAGTGTTTATTGTTTTGACCTCTAGTTATAGTTACAACAAATACAACAAATGTACTCTCTCTCTCTCTCTCTCTCTCACACACACACACACACACACACACACCTCTTATTTGTTGTCACAAGAATTGCCCAATTCTATCAAAAATTGTCTTTGTATTTGAGGAGAGTTTAATCCACAGGCTGAGGAAGGGTCCTTTAGCTTGTTTTCTCTCCCTGATCTTACCAAGCAGGCAAAATAATGCCTCCTCTGCTTCTCTAAGGTTGGAGTTTGTCATTTACTGACATTGCTAGTACGGTAGTGGATGGGATCGAGCTGGTGGGAGGCCTGCTGAGTCATTTTGTCCTTTTTTTTCTATTTGATCAGTGAAGGCAAATGAAATGCACTGCAGTACAGAAGCATGCCTCAGTTGGACAACAGTATCAAATTAGAAGTAATTGAAAAGTCCTGCAGGCCTGTTAGAAAATACTGTTACCATTCTTCATTTTATGCTTTACCAGTAAAATACTGTTACCATTCTTCATTTTATGCTTTACCAGTCTTCCCCCCCCCCCAAAGTCCTGCTATGCTACCTCATTCTGGTGATGCTATGTGTTCCCAAGAAGGATGAGCAAAAAGTGCCAGGTATAGGCCAAAAGTACATATCTGCAGCTGGATGAAGAGGCAAAGTCATCCCAGCTATCCAAGAATCTATTCTGGATTCAGGAAGATGTTGAAGACAGATTATCATTTTAGTGACAATGGCAAAAACATCCGTTCATACCACTGCAGGAGAAGGCAGTGGTATTTTACAAGAAAGTCACATGGATAGACAAGCTACAATCATTGAGAATATTGTGGCAGATGATGGGCTCCTCAGCTGATACACCACATACTAGAGTATTAATGATGGAAGAGCTGAGGACATCTTAGAATACAGTAATAATTCTGTTTACAATGTGGCTAGAATAAAATTTTCTGGCTATCCAGATGCTGAGGTTAGCATCCAGAGGGAAAAAAATCCAAAGTTGAAAGGACAAAATGACAGTGGGAACCTGGGCCATAAGAAGCATGAACAAGGGAAAAGTTCAACATAGTAAAAAAAATGAAATGAATCAACCACACATTGACATTTGAGGCAACAGATGGATTGTGTGGGGATAAGTATTACTCTACCCCTAAAATCCAGAGTGTCATCTGATTTTGATAGTAGGCAGAGCAGGCAAATTGATGACCCTGGAATGAAGATGACAGATAACAAAAACCAAGTTGTTTTTGTAGTGTAAAGGGAGTCAATATATGGGTACAGTAAAGACCACTGTTTATACTGGAAGGTGCTAGTATCAGTAGAAAGGCAGGCTTGAAGCCTCCTTAGAGAAGCAGAATAGCAGCGGTGCCAAATCAGCCCATAGTAAGGCCACCCCAGTTGTTGTCAGATCCTATATTCCCACAGTAAAGGTCATTTTACAAATTGCTCTTTTATATCCAGTGTGTCATATCCAGTGGGTATATAAAAGCTGCAAACTTTGGGATTTGTGGCTATTCTGTGTTCCTTTGCCAAGAAGACCAGTCATGTGTATGCCAATAAAAGGTACTTTGCTGCATCTGTCTCCTAATGGTTTGGTTCCTTACTTAAGTGGGTATTTTTTCCCACAAGAACTGAAACTGGACATTTTCATATTATTTATTACTCAGGACATCAAAAGGCCTGGTATTGTTTTCATAGTTAGGAAGCATATTACATTAGCCAGTATCTAATGTAATAATAAAATCAGATCAATTAGACTTTGCAGACAACTCTTAATATGCTATCCAAGTTTATCCTCCAGCCACTGATGCAGAAGAAGAGGAAGTTGAGGAGTTTTATGATCAAGTTCAATGTGAAATCAACAAAAACATGCAAGCAAACTGTACTGCTTGCGGTTGGAGACTGGAATGCGAAAATTAGAAATAGAAAGGAGAAAAATATAGGGACTATATAATCTAGGAACAGAAATGAAGCAGGATGTTGACATACATTTCTCCTAATCCAGTGCATCCTTCATTGCTAACTCATTCTTCCAACAACTAGGAAGGCGCCTATTTCCCTTCTGTTACATCACTAATGTGGTTTGGAGGGGGAGAAATAACTTACCAATTCTCTGATCCTTCTAGTAAGATGATGACATTCTCATAATAAAAAAGGCAAATTATGAAATACATCCAATAGTTCCATCTGGATTGCTTCAAAGACAGAAGGTACCTAAGCAAGACACCTAATGTCACTTTCTTCTAGAACCTACACCATCTGCTATCCAGATTGAAACTCCTGCTTCTGTCTCATACACACATTGCTCATGCACATTGACATTCCAAGATCAATGCTATGGCTGAAATTCCCCGTCCTTTATGTCTATAGCATTATTTATTTTATGATATTATTTCAGAAGATGGGATTTTATGTCACGGGGAAAGCCAGCATCAAAAGAGGAAGCTCTGTAGTAAAGCAGATATTTTCCAAGAATGACAGTGAAAGGACAAAGCCATACTATGTGTCCTCCTTAAACTTGCAAGATACATTGACCACAGAACTCTCACAATCCTAATTTAAACAGGATTTTAAATATTGTTTGTGGAAAATTTTCCTCTGCCTAATTACCAGCAAGAAAAGAGAAACGTTTTCATGGTGGAAACTTCTTAATATTGGCCACCAGATCGGTCCCATAGGAACAGATGACAATGCTTCAAGAACAGTTTTTTTCAGCTCTTACAGGGCATAATACAAATATATAGTATACAAAAATGGCTGAGGCTTGGAATATACTACATGGCTGAGGTATTCATATTGCAATGGATGAAAAACAAATATTTTAAAAGATCTTCAGAATTTTTTTTATTTTGCTCTTATATCTCTGATCTTTTTGGCTTATATTGTATATGGGGTTTGTTCCCTCAATTGACATTGACCTATATTTTCTACAACTGTGAATTGCAGATGAATGCAGATTTTGTTTCACTAATGTTACACTCTATTTTCCATAACTTTAATTTTATCTGTCACTTTCATCCTTTTTCTTTGCAATTGGAAATAACATGTAAAGTTAAAAAAAAGTAGTGATGTCAGGCTTAAAAAAAACCCTTTAAATTTAAGCGACCTAGATCCTACCAATAATGTTTTAGTTTATATTTTCCCCTTCCCTTAAAATTTCCTTAACAAAATTCCATCTTTTATTGCCTTGCTTCCCTTGTTCCACATCCCAAACAGAAAAATGAGATTCAGACAATTCTTGATCCTCCTCCTCCTCCAAGCTAAGTTGTTAACTTAATTTATTATATTTAGGTTTTTTTCCAAAGCTAAGTTCTTAAAAACCAGTTGTTCTTCCAGCACAAGGAATTTGACTACATGGTGTGGTTTGTTATTTAATAGGCATTCAAACAGTCTCCATACTTAGGATCATTTTATCTAGGATTAACATGTGCTATTTCATCATAAAACTGGAACTGGGCTTCTACAAAGTCAAACTTGAGTGTTTTTACAAATGTACCAGTACAGACACTTCAAAAAGAGCAATGTTAGACTTGTCTCCCAACATTTATTAAAATACTTTAAAAATATGAATTATAAGATAATTTAATGTGGTATGTTTAATCTGCATTTGTAAATTTTCCCAAATGCTGTACCTTTTCCGATATGATTCATTCATTTGTTCGAACTTGACTGCTTGGGCAGAAAAAGACCAGCAAAAAATTCAAATTAACAGGAATAAGGCAAAGTCACACTTGACTCTTGGTGACTCCATAGAGCAGGGGTGTCAAATTCGATTTCATTGAGGGCCACATCAGGGTTGTGTTTGACCTCGGGAGGGTGGGGGTGGCATGGCCAGGGTAGGCATGGCTGGGATGGGTGTGATCAGGGGTGTGTGGCCAGCTCAACATCACTCATGTTGGGGGAACCTGTGGTGGCCAAGTGCTAAGGCAGGACTTCCCTCAGACCCTCCCTCACGCTCATTATAATCTCCTTCCATCCTTCCTTCCTTCCTTTTCTTCTTTTTCCTTCTATCTTTCTTCTCCTTTCTTCCTCCTTCCCCTTTCCTTATGTTTCCTTCCTTGCTGTCTTCCCATCTTTCCTTTTTTGTCTTTCCCTTTCTCCTTTCCTGTTCCTTCTTCCATGCTCAAACGCAAAAGGGGAAACATTTCTCCTTTTCTTTTCTTTTTAGTTTGTTTTGCTAGACCTCTGTCAGTGAAAATGGAGCTTAGGGACCCAGTGAAAATGGAGCCTGGGCCCTGTTTTCAGCTGTGATGGCCTCCTACAGCCCTCTGCCATCGAAAATGGAGCTCAGAGGATCACATGTGGCCACTCTGGGCCCTGTTTTTAGCCGCAATGGCCTCCAGCAGCCCTCTGCCAGAAAAAAATGGAGCTCAGGGGGGCACGTGGGGCCGGTCCCTTGCTGTTTCCAGGGTGGTCCCTCAGGCCATATCTAAGCACCCCATAGGCCTTGAGTTTGACACTCCTGCCCTACACCATCTATGTTGTTCTCCTGGCGACAATATACAAGAGGGTGATCCTATCTTTCCTTTGGAGTGTTTCTGAATCTTTCCAAGCAGGTCAATAACTCAAATACTAACTAGCTCTGATTTTGCTTCACTTTGTCTAGATCAAAGTTGGCCAGCTATTTCCGACTGCTGTGAACAAAATGAATAGTTTAATGGGCATCTCTCTGTCTGTTCATATTTAGTCTGAATTTCCTCCCCCTCCCCCCCCAATATGCTTTGAAACTTCATTTTTTCATTTTATTTCTTTAGTATTGTACTGTATTCGCTGCCTATCAAATAATATCAGAGTTAGTTAGGTGAGATTGGCCATGTAGACATTTAATAAATAAATATGGATGATGAACAAACTCTGTTTAATAAAGCATGCATGTAAAGTCAATAGCTGAGTTTCTGATTTCTGTTAACAGTGCTCAATTTAGTCGAAAAACCTTGTAGTAATGACAATTCAGAAAAATTAGAGATATGAGGCATTTCTGTTCTGTAGAACTCTATGCTACAGCGTTCTCCAAATAGCCGTAGATTCCTCAGAAATGCAGCATTTTCTCTAGTGGGAAATTCCCGTATGAACAGTTTGTCTACAACATTAAGCATGGTTGTCTCCAATGCCCTTATGTTTTGGATTCTTCTCTTGAAAGCACATGTTTTCTTTTCCTGTATCTGCTTACTAAGAATGCATCATTTCAACACAATTTCCACTGTTACTCACTTTCCACATAGATCTAATTTTAAAACAAAACAAAACAAAAAAATTCAGCAACAAGACTTGCCTTGATCATTTGGTCTGCTTAGATAACAGGCCTCTACAAATCTTAGCGGTTTTATATGGGTATTTTTCCTCCAACTTATTACTATTTAAAAATATATGGTTTAGAGGTAGTCCTGGACTTATGGCCACAATACTGGGAACAGAATTACCATTGCTAAGCAAAGAGGTTGTTAAATGAGTTGCAAGTAATTCCAGACGATGAATATATTCAACCCAGCTTTCTCCACCTCCTATTTTCCCCACAACAACCCTATGTGGTAGATTGGGCTGAGAAAGAGAGTGTCTGGCCCAAAGTCACCCAACCAGGTTTCATGGCTAAGGCAGGACTTGAACTCAAGGTCTCCCGCTTTCTAGCCTGATACTTTAACCACTAGGGCTACCACATTATTTCCCTTCCCTCCAATTAAAAACAGTAGCTTAATTTATTTTAGAACAAATTTCCAAGGTGAGAGTTCCGTCCCCTTCCATACTTGTTCAAGTTTAAAAAAAACACACACACTTTAACTGCAGCTATTAAATATGCTTAAGGCAATTTAATAAAAATTAAATAGTAACTAACTCATAAATCAGAAGATTGAATACTTTAGTTTATAAAATATACTGCCAATGCCATATTTGGGGGAAGAAAGAACCAAAACAAATGAATCAGGGGTCCTTGGTACTCTCTGAGCTTCACTGTTTTTTTGCAGACATTTCATTATCCAAACTCGGTAACATCATCTGTGCTATTGCTCCCAGTTCATATTCTAGTGGCTTGCCCTGACAAAAAAATCAGTTTATACTTCAAGCACAGGGTGTTTCCAGTCCTGTCCAACTACTCTAACCAATCCATCATGGGTTATAGGATTCAAGATATATATCTCATCTGCTCAGAAACCAGGTACTCAAAGACACTTTGGAGTGTTTATCTCTAATACTATTTCCCTTATTAACATTATTAAGCTATATCTATAGCTCCATAATAATCGGGTGTTGGACTGGGCTTTTCAAATAATATTTGCCT
>JANHFL010006261.1:152367-165652 GCA_032468155.1 Oxyrhabdium leporinum
TGGGGGCAATATGCTGACTCTGTAAACCGCTTAGAGAGGGCTGTAAAGTGGTATATAAGTCTAAGTGCTATTGCTATATGCTAAAGGCAACCATGTTTGAGAAGGCAACCTCCCACCCCCAGCTCCGACACACTGAGAGAAAGAACAGCCTAGTAAGGGAACATTATACAGAATGGAATCAAGCAAGGCTGGGCTAATGTGACACTCCTTAGCAACAGTTCTCAGGCACATCCCGTGGCAGCAATCACATTCTTCACCCATCTGACTTTAATTATTTAAAAAGGATTCAATTATGTGAGAAGCTGGTGAGAAGCCAGTTTCTAGCATCTATTTACTGGATTGCTTTTGATGACCAAACAGGATTCAGAGGCATTTCTTTAAAAAAACTGAAACAAATCAACACCACATCCCCCCACCCCAAATAGTTATATGGCAGCAGCCCAGTATTTTGTTCTTCAGGTAAGGAATCGCTGAAAAATGGAATGCATGGTAGGTGAAGCTTTGAGTGCCCTATGGATGAAATCATGATATAGAAGTAATACAATTTTATGATACATTATAAGAACAATGCAAATAATGACATACAGGTCAATGTACGGACCACAAATGAGCCCCAAATGTCCATTAATGAGCAAGACACTTGTTAATTGAGTTCTGCCCCATTTTATGAATTTCTTGCTTCAGTTGTTAAGTGAATCACTGGAGTTGTTAACCTAGTAACATGTTGTTAAATAAAACTGGTTTTCCCATTGAGTTTGCTTGTCAGGTCACAAAAGATGTTCACATGACCCCAGGACACTGCAACAGTCATAAATACATGCCAGTTGCCAAGCATCTGAATTTTGATCACATGATCACAGGATTGCTGCAACGGCCATGACAAAAATTGTTCATAAGTCACTTGTTTCACTGCTGTTGTAACTTCAAACGGTCACTAAACAAAAGGTTGTAAATCGAGGACTACCTGAATCACAACATTATAATGTATTCTTAGTTTGCCTGCTGAAAAATAAATGTTTTGTGACTAATCATAGCAGGCCCTTTTAACAACCAATACCTCCCCTTTATTGAAGTACTCACTACATATCCTCAAAATTTCAAATATGTCTACTCTCAATATAAAGATTCTCAAATACTATTCCTTAAATGGAATTGCATCCTATACTTCTAAGTACAACATTTTTTCTAGGACATTAGACCATTTATATCTTGGTGTGTTCCTCTGTCTCAGTTGCTTATAGAATACCATATTTTTCGGAATATTAGACGCTCCGGAATATAAGACACACGTTTTTGGGGAGGAAAAAAAAGAAAAAAAAATTCTGCCTCTGCCTACCAGCATCCATCGCTATTCATCTGGCTAGCATCCTTGCAGCAAGTAGCAAACAACCTGGTCAGCTTCACCATGTTATTGCAGCCTGATTCAGCACAAGCAGCTGATTGGTGGTTGGATCAGCCTCCCGGAATACCCCCAATCAGCTGTTCCAGGCCAAAAACGCGAGGCACGGAGACGGTGATGGTCTGTGGCAATCCGTGCAGCTTGGAACAGGTCTAAAACGTGACACAAGGAGGCCCAAAATGGCTGAAGGTGGGGGTCGGCAGATAGTTAGGGCTACATTCAGTGTATAAGTTGCACCCAAATTTTCACCCTCTTTTTTTTTGGGGGGTGTGTGTGTTGAGTCTTATACTCCGAAAAATACGGTAATTATCCCTAAAGAATAGTTTTAAAATACCGATGGTATTTTTCTTTTAAGCCACAGTATAAGAATAGTAAATTTGCTACCAAATTCTTTTATTTCAAAACTTACATAGCTCCCACTCCACCATTATTTCTATTAATGTCATGAAACTTAGAATGCACATCAAAACTAGTCTGCAAAAATCTGCAAAACATCAACTGCAGACAAACACCTTCCTTTGAGACACAGTCCTTGATCTGCAGCAGATGGAGTTCAGCAAGAAATACCCAAAATTGGAAAAAAAACAAACCTTGCCTCAAATGTCTGAAGAGACATCCATGAGAAACAATAAAACAAAATAAAGCAGCAATTAAAAAAAGAGATAAAAATTCAAAGCAGCAGGGCTGACATTTATGGCATTTGATATAGTACATTGCAGGAATATATTACATTAAAAAAAAACACCAAAAGCGAGCTCTTGTGTTAGAGAATGTAAATATGCCATAATTTGATAAACTAAAACCAAGATTTTTCACATAGGCTCTTGATTAAATTAATAGGCCATAGCGATATCTTCTAAATATTAAAATTAATAAAAAATAGTTGGCAAAATTTTAGTAAGGAACTACTTTCCTAAGTTGATATTGAAAACATAACCATCAGAGTACTGTTTACACATAAGTGTAATATCTTAGCAAATTTGATGATGAAAGTTAGCTGCAAAGGGACATTGAAGAATAGGTCCAAAACTTAGTTGAAATTTTATAAGCAGTCAAAAGCAAGCACATACATTAATAAGCAGCCAGATTTTAATTCAAGCAAGGCCTTGATGTGAATGCTTAGCATAGCACAAGAGAGACTGCCCTGCTCGTGTCATCACCTCGACTGCAAGGAAAATGAAATCAGAATGAACGAACTTGCCTTTGGCTTTTATTTTTCATTCCAAAAATTAAAAAGAACTGTATATAACATTATAGGGGGTTTTGTGTGTGTTTAAATAACTGGTGTTAATATATATGCTAAATCTTCAAATAAATTTAAATAGGCAGTGCTAATGTCATTCAACTTGCCATTGTTAAAAATTGCACCCTAGACTCAGATCTGAAGCTTGAAGCAAACCCAACCTCCATCTTCCTACTTCAGCTCGGACTTACATTGAGAGGCTAAAGCCACGAAGGTCTCTTCATCTGATTGTGTGATTCTACATTCGGAACCACCAGTGGGCACACAGGCAAAATCAGCTTACCCCTTCTGCCTTTCACTTCACAGCCAAGCTGAAAGTTTCCTTTTGTGCTGAAGGGGCACTTTGAGTTCAACCCATTCGTGGGGAATGGAGACTGAACACAATGCCTTCCGATTTTGTGCCCAAGCTGTAGTCTTATCTGTTAACCCAAGGGCAGCCTCTACTTTCTCCAATTTCTTTGGAGCTGAAGGAAGAGAGAAAGAAAGCAAGACATACGCCATTCCTTTATTCAAGGAAGGAAGTATAGGATAAATGTCAGAGGCGGTGAGTATGTTCCTCGCCCATGATCCCAAATTCATTTTCAGAGATGAAGCAGCTAAGTTTCCAGATTTAGAAGAAATCCCAAAAAGGCAGAAGTAGCACTTTTTGGAAGATAATACCTTTAATTTTTTTTTTTTATTGTTATGACTTGGGATTAGGAAGCCTTCATTATATAGCATGCAGAGGTATATAAACCATGTTCAATCACATATGTTTGAATCGCAGGTTTGTGTGCATCTGTGTGTATGTAAATATATGAACAGAAAAATAATTAGCATTAGTAGTAGTCTCACCAGTATACTCCTGCAAATGAGAGTGATAGAAGCAGAATTTGTTATATGGCTTATGTAGCATGCATTACAGCACCAAATTTTTTTTAGTACACATAAACTAAGAAAGAAATCCAAAGTTATGCAAGGAGATGTTCTGTGTAACAAGGTCCTAATTTTCTACCCTCCCTCTTAAATTTCTTATGCCCCCACATCTATTCTAGAATCCGCCCAATACTCCAACAAAATACATTTGGAGGAGATGGTAGGGGAAACAGAAAATAGGTCCTTTTCTATTTTTTTAGCAGTGAAAGTGCTGAGCCGCTGAATAATTAACAAAATTAATTTCGTAATGAAATGATTTCCAGGTCATGCAATCTAAATCGATGCACAATTAATTTCGTAATGAAATGATTTCCAGGTCATGCAATCTAAATCGATGCACAAGAGTGGACATTTTGTTAGCCATGTTGCTAATTTATTTAGGTTTGGCAAAATATCAGTACATAGTTATAATCTCACGTGGCATGATCTTGAAATCATTTTATCAAGAAACAGCAGATGAAAATATTCATTTTGGAATTAATTTCATTTGTTTGAATTTCTTTTAGTCTAGAAATTCTAATTGTTAATCAAATACAGAATCTTGTATTAAGAATACAGATGTCAAAGAATAAATAAATAAAGAGGAAGACTATTGAAAAAGCAATTCTCTCAGAGCAAATACCAAGTTTTCATTTTTTACACACATACAATATTTCTGATATTATTTTTTTTGCTGTATGAAATAATAAACCATGGTCCAACTCGGGCTATAAAATATATCCAGAATAATGAATCAAACATATTCATAAGTGCTAAAAATGGAGGTAAAGGAAAAGAATGAAAATCACCTAAATCAACTTTTTTCTAATTAAATAATTTGAATTAAATGGTGTCCTAGGAGCATCACTGAAGAGGATAGTAATTGCAGTCCACTGTACATAGAGACTAGAGACAGTTAAGACTAGTAAAACAGCATATATTCTAAAATCTTACATTCTGAATATAATACAGTACTTTCTTGTCACTTAAATATACAGCTATTAACAGGAAAAGTAGATTTAATGTGAAGCAATGTTCATTGTTGGGAATGGAACTTGAGACTAGACATGCTTCTAAAATTTTAGAAGTAAAGCCATTTTGGAAATTTTTGTAACAAAATAGCATGTCTGCTATTTTCTTCTTCGCTTACTCTTGGATATTGGTGAGCTGCTCCTAGAATGTTGAGATTTTTGTTTGGTCGTTTTCACACTTCTTTTTCTAAAAGAAAAGGAGACACATGCCAATTAAAAACTGGATGTAGTTGGTAACAATTGAAGATGCTGTGTATGAATCACAAACATAACATATTCTGCATCATAATCAAAGGGTCCCTACCCAGCCCTGACACATACACACACACCATCTTTAGCTCATATTTAGCTATCTGTGGAGTACCATATATGAAAGGAGCAAGGGTCTTCTGGATGACATCAGGACTAGTTCCAGTTGGGATTGACAGAGTGGGGAGACTAATTTTTAGGCTCCTAGTTTATGGGTTGATGCTCTCGCTAATAGGAGATTTAAGTGAAGCCAGTGGAGAAAGCTTACCTGGCAACATAGGTTAGCTACATATCTTAACCCCCGGTTTGCCCAAATAACATAGTGTAGGTTCTGTCTCAGAATTTGGAGGCTGTAGTAATCTGGATGGAACAAGCCACAGAAACAAACACAGGCTCAACTTAGCAAGACTGAATGACTGTGGACATTATAGGTAACCTGATCCTAGAGATCATCCATCTTTAGTTCTGGTTAGGTTGTACCATCTCACACAAAGTGATGTGCACTTTAGGGGTCCTCCTTGACTCCTTTCTGCAAATGGCAGCAATGGATAGCAAAGCTTTTGGACAAATCTATCTTGCACATCAATTGTGCCTGTTCCTCAGTCAGGTGCATTTGCTCATAGTCGATCACAGCTCGGTGACCTCTTGTTTGGTTACTACAATACATTCTAACATGGTACCATCCTTCAAAACCACTGGAAGCTATATCTGGCTCACAATGTAGCAGTGAGGGTAGTTATGGGTACACCTCAAGATGCCAATATAACAATGCTAATGCCCAAGCTGCACTGGTTACCAATGGCTTTTGGCTGCAGTTCAAGGTCCTGGTTATCATCTATAAAGCCCTTCAGGGTTCAGAGGCAGGATATTTGAACGACTATGCAAGTATCTCTGTCCACTTAATCAGAACTGACAGAATTGCTATGCTCCAGGTCCTATCTATTAAACAGTGCTATGTTATGGAGCTCCTTCTCTGTTGCTATGCTTTCTCAAACTCAAATGACCCAGACCTTGCTGGCCTTTAGAAAAGAGGCTAAATATGTGACTCTTTCCTTGAGCATTGGGTCAGGATGCTCTGTATGTCATCATTAAATATGAGCTGTGTTATGCGAGTTAAGTGTTTGTGGTGTTATATGCATTGATTTGTGACTTTTCCCCTGTAGTGGATATATATTTTGGTGCTTTTAACTTACTAGCTGCCCAGAGTTGCTTAGCAAAGAAGTGTGTCAGAGTGCACATAGTGTGACTAGGTGAGACAACCCAGGAGCAAATACAGCACACAGGTCTGTATTTACAAATAGTGGTTTTATCCCTACAAAGCATATATACATACAAGTACTTTGATACAGGCTTTGAACAAACAGCAACCAGTAAATTACAGCTACACCACAGAAGCACACACACACACAGAGATACGCCCTCACAGGGTCTCACTTATAATACAGCCTCTTAAAGTGGTAGCAGTCAAATAACCCTGCTGACTCATTGGTACCATTGCATCATCATTACAATATTACAGCGTTACAACCTTACAGCAGCTGGTCAGCTGTTAAATCATCATTACCCTGACAAAGTGACTATATAAATTGAAAAGGTAAATGAAGAAATAAATAAATATGAACTCTTAAGATATTTATTAGAAGACTCAAGCTAATTTTTCTGAGTTACCTGAGATTTAGCTAAAGCATTTTTATATAGTCAGGAAAAGAAATTCTGATTTTATGAGTTTGAGGGTTAAACTCAGGAAGAGTGATTGCTTAGGGTTTTTAACACTATTTCTAAGCCATAATAATAGAGGGGGGGAAATTAGATGAACATATTGATAACAGACATAATATAACAATATTTTGACACTTGTGATGAATAATATGACCAAGCTAATACCCCTCTTTCAACAAAAGACTGGGGTTTTGAAATCTCAATGATCAAAAGGAGATTTTAACAAAATGTTCTTGTGGGAGGAAAACTCATGTTCTTACCACAACATGACTATATAAATAGTGTGTGCATACTATTATCTGATACAGATTATTTAGAATACAAATTTATAGTGTTCTAAAGAGATCAAAAGTATAGTATAATTTGCTTTTAAAACTTTGAAATATTTAAGAAAATAGCAGAACATTGCAAAAATGCAAATGATGACCAAGAAACTAAAGATTATAGATGGAGAAGCACAAATACTTGGCTTCTACTAATTTAAAAAGGTATCTTTCTCTATTGGGAGCTGTCCCAGGTTGGTTAGAGGATGAGCTTAAATGAAGAGCATTCATCAGAAAAAGTAAATATTCTTGCATAATGGCTTAAAAATTTGATTTGAAAATGTAAAGCATGATAACAGAATAAAACTAATAAGAGTAATTGACAGAAAATCAAGAGAATATAAGTGAATTTCAAGGAGAAATTTAAAAGCGTCAGGTTTAAATGGTTAAATGCAACATAATTTATGTAAGTCAAATACTTTTTCAGACAGATTGCATTTGTTTACTTTACATGCAGAATACTGTGGTTCTAAATCATTAAGTATGTTTAAAAGTACGGGGAATTTTCAACTATATGACTCAGGATACTTTATTAATTTATTAAATTTCTAGACCCACCAGAGTCATAGGACTCTTAGTGCACAAAGAACAATTAAAACCCGGTTTCTCATAAAAATCTGTTGACCAATGGTGAACCATCTAAGGCAGTAGTACTCAACCTTTGTTCCGTGGACCCCTGGGAGGCTGCAATGTTGTCACAGGGGTCTACAAAAGCTTGATGCAGTCTAGTGCTCTAAATCTTGAGTTAAGGTTTGGGTGTCCATGCCATCGTCTATGACCACAAAGGGTATTTAAAGGGGGGTCTGGGGTTAAGAAAACGTTAAGAACTACTGATCTAAAGAATTACAGATTGTTAGTCTGAAAGGAGAAAGAGGTTACACCTCCAAACAGCAGATGTGAGAAGACTGGTAAGAGGCAAGATAACATATTCTTCCTAGGCTCCTAAATTAGTCTGCTTAAGCCTTATTTCTCATATCTGTACAAAGCATTCCGTAAGATTTTATGACTACCAAATTAAATGAAATGCTTCTTAGGTTGCTGACAGATTATAAAGCCAGTTAAGTGAATTTCACAGTGTATTGCAGAGAGAATGGTATGCAAAGAACTTTAGATTTATCAATTGATGATCCCAGGATTTCTATCAATTGAAGCAATTTTAATTCTCCCATTAGATTTTTAGGCAATCCTGACAATCCAAATTTCAGCAACACTTATCGTTTATTATTATTTTATAAGAACAATTATATATGAAAATCATTTTTATCTTTTCATATTGTTTGTATATAGTACTGGAAATTGAAGGTGAGAAAGAGACAATACTTTAAAAACAAACAAACCATAAAGATACTCATTTGGATTGGGAGCAAAAATCTTGTACACAAAAACTGAGCATCTTAGGAACATGCTAACCTCTCCAAGCTAATAATACCCCTTCTGATTTCTGAAAACTACAACTACCAGCACTGCTATGTATAACACAACACATCTGGATAGACCAGATTAGAATTTGCTAAAGCCAGATGCCTGAATGCAAGGTGTGATGTATGGTCTTGAAAAATACTTCAGTGAATTTATTATTTTAAATTTTGAAACTTGCAAGCCTTTAAATTTTCAGGAAACTCATGTCATGATATTGTACATCATTTCAGATCAATGAATATTATATTGCCATTCTACATAACCATGATGGAACAGGGCACACAAGAGCACTAACTATGCACACTCCCAGAAAGATGCTTTCTTAGTACTGTCTAATTCCTAGTACAAGTTGACTCATCAACCACACGGTATTAATTAAAACAGACAACTAATATTGGATAAAACCCCCAAAACCTCTTTTATGTAAATGTCTCAGTGCTGAATTTCTCGAGTCACAATTTAAAAATGAATCAGCTTATTCTTTGTTTTTTTTAGTTAAATAAGGATAGGCATGTGTTGTTTACACTAAAGTATACCTTGAATAATCATTAATTAGAACTATAAACTTTAATAAGAAACCAATCTGTGCAACAAAAATATGCTACTTAAATTATCCAATTCAGTAAGCATGTTTTCTTTGACGAATCCCAAAATATCCAAAAGTAAATCTCGCGATTCCTTCTTGTTACGTCTCTTTATTTTTATTAGAGAAAGGCAAAATTCAATGTTTTCTTTTCTAGTTAGAGCAAGTTTATTATAGTGAGTTTTCTTCCTGGTTTTTTTTTCTGAGAAAAAAAGAGTCCAAAAGTAATGAGGTTCATCTGCTTCCCTTTTCCCAAAGCCTCTAAAGGATTTCCCCCCCTCCCCCCTGCTCTTTAGCTTACTGATGCAGAGATATCTGGTATTTAACTTTTTAGAGTCTATAAGATGTTTATTTTCAGCAAAAGGGATGGAAAAGCAGGAATGTATAAATCCATTATTTCCTCTTGCACTATTCTGTTACTTCTAACCGTGAATATAGATGGCTGCCAACACAAATACCTCTTTTGATGGCCTGGCACATAGAACGTACTTACTCCTCTACCAATAAATATAATGTATTCAAATATTTTATTTCTTTATTGCTTCCCATTCTTCAAAACAATTAAAAATAGTGAAAATACATTTAATTTTATTTCACTATCCAGTCCAAAGCATGCTGAAACAGCGCCATCTTGTCCTTCTGTAGGATGCATACATGCTTATCTATCATACTATTCACGTCAAAGATAATGGTAAGAAATGCCAAGGTATAGAATGGGAATAAGATACAGCAAACAAAATAAAGTATGTAATATTATCTCTCACTATGTAACTTCACACCAGCGTAGCAGGCCATGCTCACTTTCATCAAGTTCTTTCCCTGCTTCCTATACTGCCTTTTGTTCTTTAAACTTCTTCCCTCTCTTTTTTTTTTTAGAATTTTGCCAACTTAATTCATCTTTGACTCTCTTGAACGTTTCCTTCCTCTCAACCCATTCACTCTCTCTTCAAATACTATTTTTCCCAGTTTGATCTTAATTTATTATCTGTTTGTGTCAAAACTACAGGTCATCCTCATTTGTGACAGCTCAAACTTACAAACCAATCTGCTCGCAATTATGGCCAGTTCCAACTGTGGTTGCTAAACAAGGACTAGCTGTGTCTCAATGTAGTGTACTTCCTTCAGAATCATCGTTCATTTTGGTATTCAATCCACAGTCATTCAGCACCTATGTATTACTGACCCTCTTCTCTTGTTTCACCACACACAGATCTAAGTACTGCACTCCAATTGCATTCAACTTTTATTTCTATCTAACTCACTTATAGCACTTAATACTAAGAATAGTACATGTTTTGCTGAGTTTTGGTCAGTATATCAGAAGTGCAATTAAAGTTGTTTTTATCACAAGTAAACTCATGCTATTCTGTACAAGCTAGGATCTCTATTCTGTTTTCTACATGTTGTACACTCAAATGTACATACGATGTACTGATGTACATTCAGGATGGGTATCTAAAGATAAGGAAAGAGCCAACCTTATATTTCATACGGTGGGTGCACCCAGAAAACCTTTAATAATAGTAAGATAATTGAGCAAGCCCGTTAGTATAACAACTATTAATACTCTACAAATTATCCACTCCTAATACACTTAGTACTGTGCCCTGGCTTATAAATGTGCTCAGATCAAGATCACCAAAACTAACAAAATAACTGCTAGATTTCCATTACTGCCATGCTAAAATTCATATTCAAATATATCTTCCAGTGATCTATCCTGATTACATTTTCATCATCTTTCCCTACTTTTCCATGATAGGAAATAGAACCCAAGAACTTGAATTGTTTTAATGTTTTTTTTAACTACGTGTTAGATTTGATAGAAAAAGCATGTAAACAATACTGATAATTATACAGTAAACGAGCATGAGTACAGAAAGCAAATTTCACATCTGTATAAAGTAATACCAAGAGAACCAAATTGTATTAAAAAACAGAGACAGAAAATTGAATCATTATTTGTATTATTGTAGACAGCTACCTGTACTTAAATTTATGTTTAATGATAACTGCTTGTTTATATCATAAGCAAATAACTGTTTACAAATTTATCAGTGAACAAACATGAAAGCAGAAGCAAAAGTCAACTTACCAGCAAAGACAATCTTGGTTAAAAGGTGTATTTCTATATTCCATTAAGAATCATCATTATAATGACCAAAGGATTTTATATCACAGATGTAAAAAGATGATTCCCAACATAATTCATCTGTGAGCAGTAAATTCTATGACATTCATAGCAAATGAATCTCATAATTGAGCTCTACAGCTGTCAATGTAATGTAGTTACCACAAATTACAAGTTCAAGTATATAAAAAACCTATTAAGAAGCCATTCATGTAGTATCTATTATAATGATATAAACAGACCTATGCTTTACAAACAAAAGGTGAACATAAACATAGTCACCTTCTGATCATTAACATTCATAAAAGTATTTAAAATGAGTTTGATCTTCTACAGATTTAAAAGTCAAAAATTTTGACTAATTTCACATATAAAATTATAATTCCCAAGGGTAAACATGTTTTTGCCACAACTGCTCAGGAATAAAAATCTCTTTTAGATCCTTGATTATTACAATTCCTGCCACATGAAAATTTAAGAATGCAAGATATTATTTGGAAGAGAATTAAGAACAAACTATCAGAACAATATGCATAACTACCAAAATACAGCATAGACCAAAATCTGCAAAAAGAAAGAGCAGTCTTCTGGCTGCTAACATCAGAGGGGTATACTGCACAAAGGAAACAACACACTATGATCATGCCCCATTGTTTCAGTGGGCCAGTTCACAAAAAAACAAACAAACAACCTCTTGGAAAAATTGGGGTATCAACTTTGGGCCTGGAAAATGATGACTTCTATATTCTGTTGAATGCAGCAACAGCAATGCCAGCAATATTTTCCGGAGAGAGACATTATCAGAGGGCCAGGATCACACACCAAAGTAAATAAATATAATTAAAAATGGCCAAACTTTAATCTGAGAGTACAGAAATCTGGCAAAATTTTAGCTACATTTTAAAAAATTAAATATTCAAGGCTCTCTCTCAGGTAGTTGAAAACACTGTTCTATTATGAAGCAAGCGTTTGCATTCAGCCATTTCTGAAGCATCATTTGTAGTAACATATCAAACACACATTATCTTAACCTATCACTGTTTGGTGAGGGGTAAATGAAGTGGAATATTGTAAGAGCAAAGAAAGCCAAAAAGTAGGCATTGAATTCTAGAGTTTTAAAATTGTGACATTTAGGTTTCATGAGGAAACGCTCTTCCACAAATAATAGATTAGTCTAGAGATGGGACATAGAATTTTCATTTGGCAACAACATAGCTTTCTCTGTTCCTACCAAAATTTGCTCCTAGGAAAAGAGACAGTTGGGGTGGGACATCGGGCATTGCTATGGCCTGAAGCAATCTAGAGAAATTGTTGATGAGTGTAAGCAGAACTGCCTTTTCAGATTACAAAGGATCTTGGACCCTGATAAATGTTACTTTTAAAAAGAAAGAAAGCCAGGGGGAAAAACAAAGGGTACATGGTGAACTTTTTAAAAGAAAGGAGAATGTTTACATGCTCAAGATCTTCAGCAAATTTCAACAGGCAATTTCCATTGTGCTATCATGCAACTAGCATTTTATTGAAAGCTCTTCTTTATAACAATATATGAGAAAGGGATCTTCTCAAAATTCAGTTTTTGTTCACATCTCTATTTTTTCTAAGATTCTGCAGCAATAAATTCATCTTTGTTCTAAGAGTCTATGAAACTAAATAATTAAGCTACTCCATTTAATATATTGGTATCTATTATACTTTTCAAATTACCAATCCATTCCAGCTTTTGCTTCCAGGTCTTACATAAGATGCTACTGGAGCCAAATATCTGGCATTTAGAATTTTTTTTTACCAAGAGGAAGAATCTAATGCAATATATTAGAAGCTAAAAATAAATTATTTTACCAAGTATGAATAAATTGTAAAGGTAACTGGTTCTGAATCTAAATATTCTGCTAAACGTGAAAAGTACATTCAACTTAACGTCACTGAAATAATTTCAGTGGCATGACTTTCATTAAAAAAAATCCCTGAACAATGGAGGGGAATTACCATGTTTCTCAGAAAACATGACCTACCCCAATAATAAGCACAACCCTACTTTTTGGGGGATGGGCCTAATTTTGCCCCTATCCTGAAAATAAGCCCAGAGGGGGGGGCGCAGGAGGGAGGAACTGCTGAAGTTTCGGAATGGAGGATTTTTGGCGGAGGAAAATGGGGAGGAGGGACTTTCCTACCTGCCATCCTTCCCTCAGCCCATGCTGAGTTCCAGATGGACGCGCATGGCACCCCCGGGCCTCCGTTTTGCCTTCAGAGGCCTCTCGGAAGGCATCTGCAGCCGATAAAAGTGGTCTAGATCG
>JANHFL010006261.1:189039-200204 GCA_032468155.1 Oxyrhabdium leporinum
GCTGCTTGTACTAATCCGGCTGTGCTGAAGCTGAAACAGGCTGCTTGTTTCACGGTGGAAAATGGCTGGGAGGCAGAGGCCAACGGGTAGGGGCCGGCGGGTGGGTGGGGCTTTGGCAACATTCACTGTATTAGACGCACAGACATTTCCACTGATTTCACCCGAAAAATACGGTACTTCAAAATATCTATTTTCTTTGTATATAATTGAGACACATTCAGATAAGAACATAAGGTCTATTAGTTTCTATATTGCATAAAACTTTAAAATTACTTATTGCTAAACCTTATAGAATGTTTAAGTGGATTTTGTAACTATTTTTTTTTTTAAAAAGAATCCGTATTATACAAATCTAGACTTCAAAGACTTCAAATGATAGAATGACTTTCTGATATTGGAAGAAAAGGAATAAACTGCAAGAGAATGAGTATGTAAGCAAGAACACTTTTTCCCACACTTTACACAGAGATTAGCAAACCTGCAGAAAGAAGCTGCTGTCCCTTCATTGAGCCACTGAGGACAGAAAAATCTTACTCTTGTGAAGCTTTTCAAATCACAAGTAAACAGAGCTCTTTTTGATAAAGCAAACTCAGCCTTTTAAATAAATAATAGCCTTTCCCAAGTCAGACACAGTTACACACACAGTTACACACACATATACATATAGGTGTATATAAGTAAATAAAACTAGCACAGTGAAAATTTGATTACAAAAGGGTAGTCACATGAACAGAAGAAACATAGAATATAGGGTTGGACAAGACCTTGGAAGTCTACTAGTCCAACCCCCTGCACAAGCAGGAGACCCTATACCATTCTGGACAAATAGCTCTCCAGTGTCTAAGTTAGAGAAGGTAGAAAACAAGGAACAAAGTTGGTAAGTAAAAAATGAAGAAAATGTCACCTGCACCAGACCAAAGAAATTGGGCCTCAGCAGAGTGAAACCTCTCCCCTAATCCCATTAAAAGCTACCAGACTTGAAAATCAACAAGGCAAGAGTAGCTGCCAATTTTGAGAATCAACAAATCAAGGATTTGGAGGCACAAAAGAGCTCCTGAAGCCCACCTACTCTTTTGGATCTAGGCTTGCCAGCTTCCATTCTTCCGGCTAGTGCCTGCCAGCCTAGTCGAGAAGGACTGGGGTAAATGTGAACAAGTGTGTGCATATGAGAAACAGCATATATAGGTTTGGCTGAAAGTGATTTGAGTGTGGCTACTTCCCAGGGCTGAGAGTGTGAGTGACATAAGCCAAACCTGGGAGTGCATGTAACACTAGAGCAATCCATTGTAACTGGATTTTTTCTCCCTTGGAAATCATCTTTTTAGTATGATTTTATTATTTTACCTAGAAGCGTTGATCAGTCTTTCAAAGTTATGGATTGCAAAAGGATTGCAGACCGTAAGTTTGATATCCTTCCACCCGGTAAGATTTCCGTTCATATAAAGGAAGAATACTATTGCTGTATAAACTAAAAGCAATAAGTTTTATTCCTGGAAGCCTTTCAGATTTTGGGGGCTCCAAGGGCTGCATAAGATGTCAATAGCAAGGTTCAAAAAACAACTTGGTACTTCTGTTTATTTTTACTCATGAGAGATTAACTTTTTAAAAAAATGTCAAGATTCAGTGACAGGCCAAAAAAGCAAATTTGTTAACTTGAAAACAGCTGAGATTCAGATCCTTACAATGAAGTGACTGCCAAGATGAAAGTGCAAAATAAGGTTTTCCATAGAAGTATAAAAAATGAATCTGCCCATAAATAAAAGTATTTAAAAAAAGGGACTTCAAATACAATACACTCACAGACATGCCATTCCTTTTCACTGTAAGCAATAATATGCAAAGCTTGGAAAAATAATATTAAGCAAAAGAAATCTGACATAAGAGATAAGAAAAAAAGGAAATCTCAGTAAATCTAATTTATACCAACATAATTCATTATTACCTCCGCATCCATCACTTCCTTGCTAACCATCCTTGCTTCTACTACATTTATGTAACAACCGGTTCTCATTCTCTAGACTTTATTTTTGTCTCTTTTGAAGGATCTCATGAACTCCATTTAACTGACTTTCCCAATATTCATCTTCCCTTCAGCCAATTTTCCTTCATGTGATTTATCTTGATTCATTAGCCCTGTATGGCCAAACCACTTCTCTCATATTTCTCATACTGATCATTCACTTATGTATTTAATTCATTCACACCCATTGATTCTTAACCATATTTGTTCTCTTTTACCATGCACTTAAGTAATCTATTAAGGGGCTGCCACAAAGAAGTGGGGGTCAACCTATTCTTCAAAGCACCTGAAGGCAGAACAAGAAGCAATGGATGGAAACTAATCAAGTAGAGAACCAACCTAAAAATAAGGAGAAATTAATCAGTGGAATAGCTTGTCTTCAGAAGTTGTAGGTGGTCCATCACAGGAGGTTTTTAAGAAGAGATTGGAAAACCATTTTTCTGAGGTAATATAGTCATCTGCTTGGGCAGGGGGTTGGATTAGAAGACTTCCAAGGTCCCTTCCAACTCTGTTATTCTGATATTCCCATTGTATTCAACTTGGTTTTATGTTTCTTCTGATACATTCAACTCTTACTTCACTTAACAAACTCAGCTGTCCTAGACAGTTATCTTTGCTTCTTTTGAAATGTATCACAATACGCGTTGTCTTTCTACTAGCATTTGCATCTATTAAATGTTTTCCATTCATTTTCTCATCTTTAGTAAACATTCTATTAAGATACCCAAAATCACATTCTTTCTTACTGTTCTACCATATGTGTATAACTTGCACTCATTCACTGACTGTTTTCTGTCACTTTGGTGTTTGATAATTTTCTTTTCACATCCATACTTTCCATTACACCTAATAAATCTAATACTATGCATTACATACTACATTATATATTCTTCAATACATCTAACAAATCTAATAATTACATTTAATAATCTAACAAAGGCTGTAAATCATTCAAGTTTTCAGCAATAAAATTATCAGCATATAAAAGTACCTACACATTCATGTTCTTAACATAACTAATATTTCTTATATATTTATCCATGAATACTTTAAAAAGCTAAGTATTCGCACATCCTTTCTTACTCGTGGCTCAGTACCGAATATTCATATAGCATTCTATTTATTGTCACACATGTTTTAGTTCCATGGTATATCTCTCATACAAGGAGCGACCAATCTGCAATTCCAGATTTATATAAAATATTCCATACTTCAAACCTATTCACTTTATCGTAAGACCTCTCCAAATTTCTCAGTGATCTATTGACGAGCAACATAGTCTTTAATTCCAAGAAAAATTAAAGAGCATTACTTATTGTCATTTCTTGTATCCTTTGGATCAGAATTTTGCCCAAACACTTCCCAGATATGCTTGGTAAATTATTCCCAATGGATTCCCGTATTCATTGCTGTCACAGTAACAGTATTTTCTTCAACTGTCAAGCAGATGCTTTCTTAATACACATTGATTGAATTAGACAGTCACTTGTAGAAATCATATCCACATTTTTTTTCAGTTCTATCATTTATATCTGCGGTTTTACTATTTTTCAATATTCTCAAAGCATTTATAATTTCCTTTTCATCATTTGTTCCCCTTGGAAATTAAAAAAATAAGGTTCCATTTCAATTCTGCTTAGTTCCCTTCACTCTGCTGGAAGCGCCTTATTTAGCCGTTTCTCTAACTTCCAAAGCCATTTGGGATTGCTTTGGAACAATATTTGGAAGTGGAATTTTTAACAGGAATTTTTATATACATGCACATTTTGCATGCAATGTTCCTTAATAGACAATTGTTGTATGCAATTTTTCATGCTATTGTTTAAACTCAAAGAATAATTTTTATAAAAACTGAGGAATGACGGAATTCTGACTCACTTCTATTTATTAGTTTATATCAAGTTAATTAAATAAATTTATAATTCTTGCTTTATAACTATGCATCTTGCTCTAAATCATTTCACATACATCCTTTTTCATCCAACTATTGTTCTGCCCAACTCATGCCCCGTACCAACATTTTGTTATGCTGCAGCCGGATTCCACAGTTGTTGATTTTTTCTCTCTCTCATTAATTTATACTCAGTACCCCATAATGACAAACATCCCTGGGAGAGGGAGATCTCCATTCACATGGAAGATCAAGCTGAGAATTGTCTGAATCTCATTTTTCTGTTTGAGATGTGGAAAAAGGGAAGCAGGACAATAAAAGATGGGATTTTATTAAGGAAATTTTAAGGGGAGGGAAAAATATAAACTATAAACATTATTGGTAGGATCTAGGTTACTTAAATTTAAAGGGTTTTTTTAAGCCTGACATCTCTATTTTTTAAAAAACTTTACGCATTATTTCCAATTGAAAAGAAAAAGGATGAAAATTATGGAAAACAGTGTTACATTAGTGAAACAAAGTTTGCATTCATCTGCAATTCAATTGTAGAAAATATAGGTCCATGCCAGCTGAGGGAACAAACCCAATAGACAATATCAGCAACAAAGATGAGAGATATAAGAGCAAAAGAAAACTTTATCTGAAGATCTTTTAAAATGTCTGTATTTCATCCATTGCAATATGAATATCTCAGCCATTCCGCATAAATAAATCTCCACAACTATAGAATACATTCTGAAGGTATGTAAATTAGCTAGAAAGAAAAGTCATAAATTGAAATCAGCTGGATAGCAGAAATTCTGACCATGATAAAATAAATAACAGCAACATGAGGAATTAGAAATACAGGAGCCAAAAATTATTTATATTTTCATGATACACAATAGAGAAAATATATAGCTCAGGGCTGAACTGTGAAGTCCTCAGTGCCTTCTGAGCTTATTGCTTGCAAATATTTCATTATTTCACTAGGTAACATGATCAGTACTAATCATCATCACTGATGATCTTACCTAGTTGGGTGATGAAATGCCTGCAAGCAAACAACCAAGCTCAGAAAGACCAAGGATTCCGCAATACAATTTCCCTTTTTATGGTCTTTCTTCGATAGTGTAAAATAACTATACAAACTTTGTATCTTTAGGACTTTAAAAACCTTATTAAAACAAATGTTAAGATTCTTGTCCAATTTTAGTAGACTAGGTAGCGGACTTCACAAATTCATGAACATCTTTCCATTGGATGCAATTCTATCTTCCAAAGCTAGAAATTTACAAAATAAAGTTGGACAGGTGTTTTGGAAGTTCACTAAATCAACCCTTACAGAAATTAATGTTTGTTTTTTGTTTACTTAATAAAATTATGTTAATCATAATCAGCACTGAATACCACTTTCAGTAGTTGCTTCTTTCTGCTCCGGTCTTTCTTCTTTCTGCTCTGGTTTTTCTTCCTTTATCTGTTCTTTGCTTTCCTTTCGTTTTTTCATTTGGTCAATTAAAAGCTGAAATTCAGCTTTGTGTTTCTTTCCTGAAAAATTTAAAAAAAATTTTTTTTTAAGATCCTTACCATGTGCATATAAGTAAAACAAACTACTGATTTTATTTAAAATGTTTGATATATTTTCATTGAAACTGAAGTCATTTAAACACAGCTTTAAAGTAAAGGAAATGTTAGGCAGAAGGTATTTTGCTATTGTTGTAAACAAATAGTACTTATCCTTTCTTTTTGATGTACCACAAATGGTTAAGATGGTTAAACTGGGACGATTAAAGTATGTTTAATTGGCCAGTAATTTTAGCAGGAATTATTGCTACGATAGTGTAAAGAAATAGAAATATGTTATGTTATGTTCTGAACACGGAGAAAGATGTACCAGACTACCCGAATTCATAAAAATTGAACGCACATTGAACAAGGTGCTCAGCCACATTTTGCTTAGGGTTGTATAATTCTTTTTCTGTCAGACTTCTGGCAAACATTGTTATTATCTGCAACTTTTTCTAATATATATGTCTTTTCACGCATGTAGCTTTTCAGGTTGTTTACATTTCATTTACTTCCTGGATTGGCCAGTTTCAGTCACTGTCACTTAGTAGAACTATTCCTCCTGTTTGAATGGGTAATTAAAATGTATTAATTGCATAATGCACTGATGCTATTACGTTTTGAGTCAGCCAACTCTAAGAAGGCAACAAGGCAAGAAAGCGTGCCTTAATAAAATATGTTACATCAAATCATTCAATATGCATCTTGTACAGTTCTGTCAGGAATCTAGTTCTAAAAAAACAAAGACTATAAATCACCAATTAGACGACAATTGCTTTGAATACAAAGCTGTGATATATAACCAGGATGAAAAAATGCAAGAATGCAAGAAAGCATGCCTTAATAAAATACGTTAAATCAAATCATTCAATATGCATTTTGTACAGTTCTGTCTGGAATCTGGTTCTAAAAATACAAATCACCAATGAGACAACTGCTTTGAATATAAGACTCTAATGTATAACCAGGATGAAAAAAATCTGGCATTACCAATTTAAATGCAAAATTATCTGCACTGAAATAAAATTGGACTGGGTTATTTTCTTCATATTTATATACAACAATCCTATAAGACAGACAAGACGGTTATAGAAGGATGGACAGAGCATTTGTAGGAAAGAATCATATGACAACTAGTAGATATATCAGTCTTTCTCTATTCAACCAATTGTTCTTCTTTTATCTTTTTTTTTCCCTGCTGTTTTTTCAACTGACAAAGTCTCAAACTAAAACAAATCCAAATAATTACATTTATCTTAGCAGAAAATAGACTCTTTAACCATGCCAAAAAATTGGATGGTACACATGCCTTTAGATCCCAATCAGGATAATTTCTTAAGCAAGCTCCATATTCAGGCATTCTATAATAAGAGAAAAGTATTTTAAAAATTATTAAATATTCTTTAATATAGAAGAGATTATACAAGAGAATGAATTTCACCGGCTGCTTCTGTACAATACTCTGTGAAGGCATTTAAGCTGTTCTTTTATAACATGCTGTTAAAAAAGCAAACAAAGAAGCCCACTTACTCAATAAATAAATAGAGGCATATAACCATCCTTTAAGATTTTTCTGACATGACTAAAAGCACCATGGCAGCGCTTTTAAGAAATTCTGATATGCAGTACCTGCTGGTCTACGATCGTAATAAAGATTTGATTTATTGATATGTAGTATTTTTAAATTTAAGGTGCAGACTCCAAAGACCAGTTGTCTTCAGCCATTTAGAGTTCTCACTATGTACAGTACATAACATTCAAATTTTTATAGAAGATTCAAGAAATAAAAGCACCAAAAGAGAAGAGAGTATGTAAGGAGTCACACACTGCCACTCTTCTAATCTAAGGTATCTTCTAACCAAAACTACCTATTGAATTCAAGGTCTTATCCTGAACTCAATGACATTAAACTTCAAGGAATATATAGTAATTCCAAAAGGATAGTAAACTCTGTCAGCTGATTTGACAAAGTTTGGTATCCTTTGGGGATACTTTTGGGATACTTTCCTTTTGGGATAGTTTCCCCCTTCCAAGAACTGATTTCTTCTTTTGATCCATCGAAATTCCAAGCCAATTATTTAAGGCAAAACTTCGATAATATCAAGGCTTTGTTCTAAAAACTTAACCCGGATGAGCAACTGTGATTTATATACAATCTGTCTTGTACGTGTCCCGAATCTGACCACGGAGATGGAACCAATGGCTTCCAACTTCAAGCCTGATAAAGCTTTCTTCAATCTATACCCTTTATTATTATCCAATCTACAGCCTTTGCAGTTTTATCTCTAAGGAGTTCTGGCTTATGTCAAACCAGATCAAATGTCAGAGCAAAGCAAATTTCAATGCAAATGCATTTCATACATTTTTAAACATTGTTGTTTTTAGTCCTGCAGAAGTTCTTCTGCTACACGTTTCTTGAGCAATATTTTTTTTTCCAAATAAAAGGCAGAAAATAATTCTCCTTTTCAAATATTTAGTCTCAAAGAAAAAAACCCGAGGAGGAAAGAAAAATTTGTACCATGATCTGGAAATATACTCGGCTCTACCATTTTTCTTTGCTATTTTAAGATTTAAAAAGAGGGTTATTTTTGTTTTTTATAGAGTGGATAATTTATAATTCAGACAGTCCCGAAGGCTTCCTGGTCTGTGCACTAAGTAACAAATTACAAGACAGTTGTAAAAAAATGTCTACACTGAAACATCTTCCAAGCTGTTTAATCTATATATTCCACACAGGTAATCCTCAATTTACAATTAGTAGCTTAGCGATCATTCAAAGGTACAACAGACCACCACCGGTTTCAAAGTTATGGCCACTGCAGCACTCCCAGAGTGAATAAATTCAGGCACTTGGCAATTTGTCTGCTCTTACAAGAGACTGCAGAAATTCTGCAGCAGCCTCTCCGCATACCACTCCCCCATTCCACTCCCTCAGGTTCCCACAGGTCTTGGACCTTCTTCCCAGCCAGCCAGCCGAGTCCCACACCTTCATCACTACTCTCCATCACTGATCAGTCTTCATCTTTTACTACAGATCTCCTTCTGGAAGTTCTGGAGATCACTTTGGGAAAAGAGTATAAGCCGCTCCAGCCCCCGGCATCCCTAGGCTGTGTGGCGCCATTCTGGGAAAGGCCACAGGGATGCTAAGGGGCGGAGCATCTTGCTCTCCTTCCCCAACACAATCTCCAGAGCTTCCAGAAGGACATCTACAGAAGTTAAGCACCAATCAGTGATGGAGAATGAGGAGGGGGGTTGAGACCCAGCAGGTGGAAAACCAAGGCCTGTGGGGACATGGTGGGAGCGGAGCATAGGTTGCCTTAGGGAATGGGGGAGGCTTGGGGTAAGTTGACCTGGGTGTGCACTAGGCCTCCCAGAGCTTCCCCCATCTGAGGCACCCTTTGCTTGGCTTAACAACTATATTTGCAAAAATAGTGGGGGTGAGGCAATCAAATGGGAATGTCTCTTAACGACTGTCACAATGTATGACTGAAATAGGCAGGATTGTAAGTCGAGGACTACCTGTACAACTATGATATTTCTTTTATTGAAATAGCATATCCATCTTGTTTGCCTTTAAAATTTCAAGGCACAAATCTAAAATTTTAGCTGCTTCTGTCTCCAAAAAGACTTTATCAGCCATAAATATCTTGTCAAAAACAGGATATTACTAAAGGGAGCTATTTTTAAAAAAATATAAATACATCTACTATTTCATACTCAATTGAAGAAATATTTAATTTCATAGATAATTGAAGGAAAATAAAGGGAAATTATTAAAATAGATTTATATGAATAATTTCTGGGGCTTTGGTGATTCAAAACATTCTTAGCAATTATCTTTCATTTCCATTAGTGAAGTGTTCAAAAGTACTTACTGCATGTGATTTTCTTCTTGTGTCCTGTAAAAACAATGCTCCTTGTCTTTGGGTTTTTCTACCTCCTTTTGAAATTATTTTTAAAAATGGATAAGCTGTTTATCCCTTCTAGCATCTATTTTTTAAAATTTTACCAAAACACAGCAAATAGATATCAAACAACGAGGAATAGGTATTTGCAAGTCTCAAGATACAAACTTCCTGCCACTATTTTTTAATTGTCTGATCAATTAGGGCAAGGGCTTTCTGAAATTCTTTCTCTGTATTTAAGTGACTGTGGGTTTCTCTCTCCCTCTTGTCTAATTGTTCCCTAGGCAGCATATCTTTCTCTTCTCACCCAAAGTCATTCACACATTCCATTACATCAAATTAGAAAAGGTTCTGTAGGGTTTCTTTCTTGTGACTATTCAACAACACGAAAAAGCAATAGACAATTCTGCTAAATAAAAAGATTAGCTGAGAATACTACCAGACCGATTATCACACATGCAAAGTTTATTTATTAAAACATGTCTATATGCCACAGACTTCTAGACAGCTTCAAGGGTTTTAAAAAAAGTAACCAATTCACATTTGTGACTAATTCCTAAAAATATGTCCTTAATTCTTCTCTCTTATTCCATCAGCAAGCTGAAATAAGCTAATTATAAGACCTTTCTCCTAACCCCTGTGATCAATTAATACAGCATTATATCATAAAATTGCTCAGATTCCATTAAGTCTGGATTCTATGTGGGAAGAATCTAGATGCTTTCTAGAATGTCCTCTGCCACTTATGGCCTGGATCTTTTCCCTTCCTGGTTTCTTCGTGGAATCTGGAATTTCAAGTGATTCAAGTGATTCCCAATCTAGCAGACTGTTAATAACTCCTTGAGGGTGGGTGTTGCTGGCAGCTTTAATGGAGATTGTAGTGCATTTGTTTTCTTTAAGAAGCCCTTCCAGGACCTCTGGATGTTACATTACTACTGTCCAGTCTCCAACCTTTTTTCAAGTGAAGTTTGTTATGAAGATGTTGAGGAATCAACTACAAAGTGATCTAGGTAAAGCAGATTATTTGGATACTTGTCAATCAAGGTTAAGGTTTGGACACTGGATGGAGACAACTTTGTTTGAGCAAGAGGATGATTTCTGTTGGACTCTCTATAGAGCAGTGTACCTGTCCTGATCCTTTCAGAGTTCTTAGCAGCCTTCAATATTATTCTGTACTGGTTTCAAGTATTATGGATTGGAGATAGTACTTTGAAGTGCTTCCATTCCTTCCGCAATGGAAGTTCCAATAAGTGGTGGTAGGACAGGAGACCTCAGCTTGGTGGTTGCTCCCTTGTGCGGAGTGCCACAAGAGTTAATCTTCTGCATAAAGAGACTAGAAGAGATCATCTATCAATTCAAGGTTCAGCATCACCAGTATGATTGGTATACATCTGTATCTTGGGCTTGCGAGTGTCTAGAGGCTGAATGGGAGAGATTAGGCTAAAACTGAATCCTAGCAACACAGAATTATTGTTTCTCCATCGGGATGTTTGGACTGTCCCAGTGTCTCAAATGTCCTGACCCAGTCCAAGTATGTACAAACAAACAAAGATGTAATTGTAAACTTTACTGATGGATCTGTAAAATAAACAATCTCTTTTTCCATTCTCTATGGGTGAAAAATGGAGAAATTATTAAGTATTTATAATTAAGTAGGATGAAATGTTTTACAGCCCATAAAAATGTGATTGACTGTATTGCTGAGAGTGAATAATACATAGAGCATTGGCAAGCACATCTACTTCCAAATCTATATCCTTCCAGCTAACCACATAAGCACACTGGATTTGCAGATGTTCTCAAG
>JANHFL010006261.1:206516-225556 GCA_032468155.1 Oxyrhabdium leporinum
CTTCTCTTCTCTTCTCTTCTCTTCTCTTCTCTTCTCTTCTCTTCTCTTCTCTTCTCTTCTCTTCTCTTCTCTTCCTAATTCTAATTCTAATTCTAATTCTAATTCTCTATGTTCTATGTTCTATGTTCTATGTTCTATTCCATTCCATTCCATTGTCAATGGGAAAGCCTGATTAACTTAACCTTGTTACTAACTGAACAAGTGCAGGGATTCATTTAACAGCTTGGAGAAGGAGAGTCCTAAAATGAGGCAAAACTCACTCATCAGAGACTATTCAGAGACTACAGTTATACTAATCGTCTGTTTTATAGGTTTGCTCTGGGTTGATGGTTTCTATGTTTGGGCTTGGTTCCTTCTATTTTTCTTTGTTAGCGCTTCGATACCTTGAAGGGAGCTTCAGATTAAAGGGAAAGCATTCCCATCTTACTTTAAAGAAAGATTTTTCTTTTGTTTTTAAGCTGAGACTCAGAGATGCTGCTTGGTGTGGTTTTTCTATGTTTTGGAAACATAAACCTTGGGGTTGGAGAGGGAGGGATAATCTCAAAATAGTTTGCTCCCATGCAAATAAAAAAAAGAAAAGAAAAGAGAATTTTAACTTTCGCTCAGTCTATACAGCCCAGCATTCTCTAAAAAAAAAATGAGATTTTTTTTTCCTTTCGCCCTTAATAAAAATACAGTATAGAATATATTGAACAGTGGGTGAGTTTTTGCAGTAATAAGCTTGTGCAAATGAAAGCTGCATGGAGCTAAAAAGCAAGGAAAGTCATTTTGGATTAAAGTAGTAATATAGACTCTGGGCTTTTATTATTTCACTGTTTGTACAATAATATTTTTTTTCTGCAGAGCCATCTGCAGAACGCATTGCAATATATAATCCAATCATTTTATTTAAGCGACAATCGGTTTGACGTAGTTCAGGTTGCACAACTTTATAGCTAGGGTTGGTGGCAAAGTGTCCAGTTTCAAGGAGACCTCTGAGCTTCAGATGGTCCAAGCAGGTACATCAGTTTGGGCTGCAGGATGATGTCCTCGTTGAGTAAGAAGAACACTTGCAAACAGCTTACCGCTACGTTGAATGAAGGGATCTGGAATTGGAGAACTATTTTGGATACAAAAGGAATGGTGTCATATCTTGAGTTTGATTGGCAGATGTCTCAGAACGAGCTTGACATGTTGTATGGTTGGTAATCTTTTTGAGTCATATAACATAGCTTTTTTGAAATCCCTAAAACTCTTCATTTAGGCTGAATATTTAGGTTGGGCCTAAGGACATGTTCAAAAGGTGCTTTTATTTTAAAGGCAATGGGAGTTTCTGATTTTTCTTGCAGATGCTTCACTTCTCATCCAAGAAACTTCTTCACTTCTAACAAACTGGTGAGGAGTAGAAGGGGATTTATACTCTCTACAGTCAGCCAGTCATTAACCATCTGAGGGTTGTTGAAAGGACATAGATATCTAGACACAGATCGATCCCTTCCATTCCTTACCAGTTAGTTAGAACTGAAGAAGCTTCTTGGATGGGAAGCGAAACATCTTAAAGAAAAATCAGGAAGTCTAATTGCCTTTAAAATAAAAGCACCTTTGGGACAACCTTGACCTGGATGAATGAGAACCTCCATAGACTCTTAGGGACATGTTTGATCTTCTTACCGCTCTCATGGCACCTTACTCAAACCTTATCAGGTGCCCCTTTCAAATTTAGTAGGACCATGGAGAGATTGCCAAATCTTGGGGGATTTTAGTGATTCCAATAAAAGAGAGAATATTTGTAGCTCAGGGATGAATGATGAAGTTCTTGATGCTTTCCAAATTTGGATGTTTTCTTGAAGGCATTTCATTACCCAACTATGGTAAGTAACATCATCGGCGCTGAACGACCAAACTCAGCGAACAGCACTATTGATATGACCTGGTTGAGTGTTGAAATATCAGCAAGAAAACAACCAAGCTCAGAGAGCACCACAGGATCCCACATTTTAGCGATTGTCCTTTGAGATCTCACGTGAGCACGAGTGCGCTAAGATCGGGTGAAATCTTGCGCAAAAATCCCCTCCTCTTCTGAGATCTGGGCTGTTTGAAAAACCTACTTTTCGGAGATCTTGCGGGCAGCGTCTCTCCTCTGTAGGGGAACATTTGGGACCGTGGTTGCATTCTGCATTAAACCATGGCTCATCTAGACCTAGATTAATGAACAAACCGCAATTGGCAGGTCGAAATAGATTGCGTGTCGATTAAATTGGAAGAACACGTTGTGTCAACGTGGCCTGGAAAATGGAAGCGCGTAGGAAATAACTTTGAATTAGAAAGTGTCGTGAAAATGGCTGGGATGTGAGGACGGCAGAGACCGTATTTACGCCTGACTTGATTCCCAGGATGGGTTGGAGTGATTTCAAATTATCCACGAGGCCTAGCCCCAGTCTGAGCCGTTGCAGATTTACGAGCGCTGTCTGCGAGGGAGAGCTTTGCCTCCGTTCTTAAAGCTGCCACCGAAACGCCTTTCAAATTCTTCTGATGCTTCTCTCCAGAGAGCAAGGGCATTCTCTGGCTCCGGAACTTTCTGGAAAAAATACGAAGAGCTCCTTCAGACCAAGAGATCTCCACATTTTGGCTGTAGTATTTAAGGTTCAGCCTTTTGGGGGGGGTTTGTTTGTTTGTTTGTTCCTGGGCTTTCCTGAGCCCAGAGTTGGATGGTTGAGGATGATAGGAGGTGCCAAGATTTGAAGTTGGCAAGCGGAGAGGGTCAAGAGAGGCTCCTTGTCTGTTCCTACCCTCGCATTATGGCGGCGCTTGCTCCGTTTCTCTCAACAAGTCGGGGCCTGCCTTGTTCAGGCATGGGGGAGAACAAGCTCGGAGGAATTCCGCTCACCCAGCCAAATTGGCCCTACTCTCGCAGGGAGGAGAATGGCTGGCAAGGCGATCTGGCACGGTTGCGAGAGAGCTTTGTTCGGCCTACTTGTTTTTCCTCCGAAAACATCTTCTGACTTTCTTTGCCGCTCGGGCCTCACCGCCACACCCCCCCCTCGGCCGTCTTCAGCTCCGATGAAATGGAAGCTTTCTCTCGGAACGTGCGTGTGGGGCGAGCTTCCCGAAAAGAAAAGCAAAAAAATAATAATAATAGTAATAAAAAAATAAAAAATGTTTGAAATTGCATTTAGGTGGCGTCCAGCTGTCTATATCAAGCATGCTCGGAATACGGGAACGGAAAGCTGACTTTTTTTTTTTTTATAGTGCTTTAACGTCTCCTTCTGGAGCTTCTCAGATGCCTTTTGGGTTTTTCCCTTCCAGCGAGGAGAAGACTCGCCTCGCCACACAAGGCTTCTTGTTGACAGGGAGACGTCTCAGCTTCAGGAATTGATTTAACAGAAGGCTGTGCCAGCAGATTCCTTGCTTCTCTTCTCAAGCTTACGACTCTCTTGGTGGCTCTTTCTAGATTTCCTTGCTCGGTTGCCTCGTCTCCTTCCCAGCACCTCGAGAGGCCCATTCAGATGATCTATGTCGATGCATTTCTATCCTTTGGGGCTCCATGAATGGGAGACGGTGGGGAAATTTCCAGTATATTTGAAACGGATTACTTCCAACCTGAGGTAGTGCAAGGAAGATGACCTTGATAGAGGTCTGCAGGATATCTGTTACCTAGGAAAAAGATGGGAAAGCATTTTGAAAGTCCACAAGGAGGTGTAACATCCAGACGTGGCTCAGACAGTGAATCCCTGATTCATTGGGGTGTAAGAAGGAAGAAGAGGTGCAGCACAATCAGACCTGTAAGATTCCATTACTGGAGCCAATCTCAATAAAAAATAGTTTTGGCCTTCCTGTGGGGTGGATGTCTGCTCTACCAAATGTGACTGACATCCTGAGCCAGATGTTACAACATGTGTGCAAATGGGGACTATAATCCGTATTGCAATGGCCAGTCTCCTCCACTGAGATCATTTTTCTGGAAGCAGCCTGTCATTCCTAAATCCCCTGCTCATAGTTTGAAAGAGGCCGTGCTGTTGAGGAGGGGGTCTTTTTGGACCATGAGTTGGGGAAGGTGAGGGACTCTCTCCATAAGAGTGCCCCCCCTCTCTCTTTCATGGGCCAAGGAGGTCCCCGTTACTTCTGAGACTCTTTTTCTCGTTGACATTGTCTTATATTTAGCTTTTCTTCTGTAAATTCGATTCAACTTCCCAGAAGAGACAGAGAAGAATTTGTCTGCCTTCTTCCAGGAGGGAAACATTTTTTTGAAGGTTCATGGCAAGCTGGTAGCAAAAATGGCCCAGACATTAGATGACCATCTCATCCTGAGTTATGAGCCTCGTGGTATCCCAGATGATCACCAGGAATTCTTGAGAAGTGCCATCATCCAGCATTTAACCGACCGCTGCTACCAGTTGCTTAGATGGGGCCCTCATCTGTTTTTTAACAAGCTTGTTTGTTTTCCAAGAACTGTCTTTTCCAGCAGTGTTGCAGAAATGAGCTGTGCCAGGGGTGCTTGTGATTTTCCAGAGACAGGGTTAAACAAAAAGCTTAATTTCCTTCTGCCTTTCTTGAAGCCATAGCCTCAGAATAATCTTGATCACTGCTGATAAACCACCGGAGCATTAAAACAACAAAGTCAGGAGTGGACAGAGCATTAATCTTAGAAGGCGTCTGGTACATCTTTCCCAACTAAGGGGTTTTTATTAAAAGGCACAGGCGTTCCTTGGCTCCGGCTCACTTCATCAGATGCCTTTTAATAATATTTCTAAGTCAGAAAAGGTACTGCCAAATTCTTCCGGATTTTTTGCTACTGTAGACTAACATAGATCTGGTTTTTTTCCCTATAAGAGCATTAGCCCTGTGTCCCTTCTTCACATGCAGACCTCTAAATGGAGAAATAAAAGGAAGGAAGGAAGGGGAAGCAAGAAAGGAAGGGAAGGAGGGAGGGAGGAACAGTAAGGAAAGAAGAGAAGGAGGGAAGGGAAAGATAAGGAAGGGAGGAAAGAAGGGAAGGGAGGAAGAAGGAATTGGAGGAAGGGAGGAAGGGGAGGAAGGAAGAGGGGGAAGGAAGGAAGGAGAGAGGAACAGTAAGGAAAGGAGAAAAGGAGGGAAGGGAAGGGAAGGAAGAAGTAAGGGAAGAAGGAGGGAAGTGGAAGGTAATGAGGAAGGTATATAGGAAGGAAGAGAGAGAGGGAAGGAAGGGTGGAGGAAGGAAGGAAGCAAGGAAGGAAGGACTGATAGATTATGGAGTCCTTGGTGTTCCCTAAGCTTGGTAGTTTGCTTGCAGACGTTTCATTGCCTAAGTAACATCTTCAGCGCAGAGAATGACCCTTGAACACTGGAACTCATTAAATCCCTTTCTCTAAAACAAACAATTTTGCTTAAAAAAGAGCAGAACAAAACAGTTCCCCCCCTTTTTTTTTGAGAGAGAGAGAGAGATAGGCAGCAGAAGCCGGAAAAGCACTTTGGGGCAGAGAGTTAAAAGGGGTGGCGTTCCATTAGGTGCCCTCTCTCGGATTTACCGCAAAACCGTTAATGGCGAGGTGACTGTCCAGACGTTAATGTCGCTTGCCAAAGACATCCATTATATGCCCCTTTCTTGCTGGGCAGGTTGGAGAGGGAGAGAGATGGGGCGCTTCTTAAGGTGTTATTGTCCCAGCGGTGTAGTTTTTGCTGCTTCCTTTTAACAGAACGTTTAAGTAGCAAAACCCAAGAATGAATTTTGTGCTTGTCCATGGACTCTGTGTTCTCTTGATCAGCTTGATCACCAAGATGGATAATTTTGGGTTTTATTTGATATCCCAGCAGGCTCTGAGAGGGGAGAGGATGTCAAAAGAGGGCGGCTATCATTATTATTTTTTATTTATTTTTAAATCCCTCTGACTTGGGTAGATTCAGTATCATGCTTGATTTTTGTTCTTCTTCCCAGGTAGGTTGTTTTAATTTTGCATCAAGCCGAGTATGGGATCCAAGGAGAAGAATAAGAGAACCAGTCTAGGAGCAATCCCCATGATGCTGCGGGTTGTTTAATCATGGTTTATTGAATAAATCATGCCTGGCTGGTTGCGCGGCCTCTGATGTTGTAGCTTGTTCTGTGAATGGGGTCCTGTGATTTCCAGGGAAAGATTTAGAAGAGGGCTGTCCAGCCTCGACAACTTTAAGACCTGTGGACTTCAACTCCCAGAGTTCCCTAGCCAGTATGGAGAATGGGGAGTTGGCTGGCTGGGGGAATTCTGGGAGTTGAAATCCATCGGTCTTAGAGTTGCCAACAATAACAGAATAACAGAGTTGGAGGGGACCTTGGAGTCCTTCCAATCCAACCCCCTACTCAGGCAGGAAATCCTATACCATTTCGGGCAAATAGTTGTCCAACCTCGTCTTAAAAACCGGAGTTGGAGCACCTAGAACTTTAGAAAGCAAGTCATTGTATTAATTGTTCTAAGCTTGGACACCCCTCATTTAGAACAAGACAAAGGGCAAAATGAGACACCCCAATTAACTGAGCAGCTTCTCTAAGGAATGAAGCTGTTTCTTGTTGGAAAGATTCAGGTACACAGAGAGGAGGAAGGGGTCAAGCTATTTTCCAAGGTGCCCGAAGGCCGGACAAGGAATAAGGGATGGACATTGAACAAGGAGAGATTCAACCTGGAAATAAGGAGAAATTTTCTGACAGCGAGAACAATCAATGATGGAACAGAAGTTTCCCTCAGAGGTTGTGGGAGCTTCATCCCTGGAAGCTTCCAAGAAGAGACTGGACTGCCCTCTGTCAGAAATGGTGTAGGGTCTCCTGCTTGGACTAGATGACCTACAAGGTCCCTTCCAACTCGGTTAATCTGTTAAAGGTAGAATCCATCATCCTGGAACAGAGATCAGGTGAGCCAGTCATGCCTTCTGGGCTGACTCCTGACCATCCACTCGGACCTTCCCAGAAACGGGGTCTTTTACTCTGAGGAAACAAATCAATTTTACCCATTCAGGCTTATGGTTTTTATGACATGGTTCCTCACCCAGCAGCTGGGTGGGCTTCTGGATGATTTACCAGTCCGTTTATAAGGCAATTTCCCTCCCCCCCTCCCTTTCCAGCAGATAAGTAAGGGCTGTTAATGGGTGGTGGTGGTGGTGAGGGATTGGGAGACTGGCTAAGAAACTGCCACAGAAAGTTGAAAATGAAGATCATGTGACTACAGCAGCAGCATGGCAGCTGCCAATAGCACTGAAGCAGCCACAACGTCTCCAAATTTCATTTGTTCAGGAGTCATGGGTCCATATTTTGGGCCCATTTTGTAAGTCAACTATTTGAAGTACCTTGGTTCAAAAATTGTTGCCCTGTGATACACTATTTTATCCAGTTAAAGGTCATGACAATAATAGTATATAGATTTTCTTGGAGGATAAACCAAAGACTGTGTTTGTTACACAGACAGACAGCTTTTAACAATCTTTCTCCAACAAAAAGTTTGTTTGACTGAAACGCACAAATTATAGCTATGTAGTAGCTATTTAAAATGAGATCATAATTCAAGGAATTTTTTCTCCCTTATTCCTCAAATGCCTATTGCAAAATACAAGCCCAAAGAAAAGCCTTTTATATTTTCAGAACTAATACCGTTTACAGTTCTACAAAGAGCCTAAAGAAAGGAGAGAACAGTTGAACCATCAGCTTATCAAATTCAAAATGTTGGAAAATAAATATTAAAGGCACAGATTATTAATGAAATAGATTCAGACACAAAGATGCTAAATAAAGAAGACTGAATGTATCACACACCACTATATATCCCCATTTACCGCATTAGGATCTGAGAGAAAAATGTAGGTAGCAATCATTCTGCATTAGGAATTTTGGAAACCCTATTATTATCTAAACCTGGACTAGCAGATTTAGACTTAGCTATACCTTTGCTTTTGTACTTTCCAAGAGCTCTTATGAGATATTCAGTCTTTCTTCCCATATAAATGCTACTTCTAGGAACGTATTTATAACATCTGATAATCCAAATTTAATAAAATCAATTCATCTGGTTTACTTTGACATCCTTTATTTCCAAAGTTGGACATTATTTGAATTCCAATGCCAACATCAAGGCTAAGGTGGGTTTTTTCCCCTGCTGTAAGCCATGCTTTGTTGATTTATAGCCTCTGAAATATGTCTGACAACTCAATGAAGTCAAGCAGTTTTTCCTAGATTTGGGTTTTTTTTAAAAAAAACACCTCTGAGATGATGTTTGATGATGAAAAACAGTCAAGCTTGTGGGATGCTTAATGCACCGATTTCCAGGTTTTTTAGGGAAGTACACCACCAACTGGAGGTATATTTGGGAGCGCACCAAGGACTGCAAAATGGAAGACAAGGTCATGTGGTCCAAGGGCTACCAATTGCTCAACCCTGCCGTAATGGAACGAATGCCAATATATTTATGTTTGCTGAAATAGAATTACTGATTTAGTTGACTTTTACAAGCTCCTCCTCCTCATTATTTTAGAGTTCTATTAAAGCAATGCAATTAAATTAAAATATTCAGAGGAGAGCCTGCCATGATTTTTGATAATTGGATCCACAATGTTTGCTAACTCAAATGGGATTTATCTTCTTGTAACTTAAATTCTTTATTTTATATCCGTACTTCTGAGGTAGCTAAGGGGACAATTAAGGTGTAGGGGGCTTTTGTTTTACTGCCTGTTTTTATTTACTGATTTATAGTCGTTGGTTTTATTGTTGTGAGCCACAAAATTGCTTAACATGGGGACCCGTAGAAATCTTTTAAATAAATAAAAGTAAATAACAACAGCATTGATCTTGAAGTATTTCTTTGTGAAATGCTTTCAGTGCTATCCTTTCTCTCCTCAAATTTCTCAGTGTTAAACATACCCACTTCCTTCAGTCTCTCTTCATGAAAATTTTAATCTTCAATTATCCACATTACTAGGGGTGTACAGAATGCTTGCTGTGAACTGTTTCAAGCTTGAAATTTCATAAAGCATCCTCTCTTAACTGCAATTTAGGCTGTTCTTAGTGAGTTGTTCCAGGCATTTAGGGAAGCTTTTGAACTCAAAACAGAGGCACCCCCAATTGAGAAATTTATCACAAGCTCAAAATGCTTCCAAATGCTCAAGACAGCCTGTTTTGTTCTCAAAGGACAGCTTTTGATTCAGAGAAGGATGTTTTATGACATTTGGTTCTCAAGACATTTTGAAATGAAAACATTTTGCACACCCCTACTCGTTGCCCTTCTATGAAATTGTTTGCCTGATGAATCATTGTTAAAGTGTGGTGTCCAGTACTGAACACAAGATTTGAGATTAGGTCTGACAAATGCACAATGGATTAAAAGCATAATTTCCTGTGATTTAGATGTAGAAATATCACATTGCTGATTCATGTGCAGATTGTCAGGACAATTTCAAGATCCAAATAGTTGTATTTTTTCCAAATCTTACTTTATAAATGAAAACAGATTCCACAGTACTAATTTTGCAAATTTAAAATCAGAACTACTGACAAAACCTATTTAAGACAATGGTTCTCTTCAGATACAAACTAAGTCAATGATTTTACATTCTATGATTAAGACTTATTTATGTCCACCCCATTTCCCCTGTATATTCTAATTTTATGAAGTTATTTATCTTATACTGCATATCAAAGTTATGAGACAAATCCAAACTATATACTTATTCTCCAAAAACGATTTGCAAGCTAACCATAGTGATTGTAAGCCTGTTAAGAGAGAAATGTGAAATTTCACATTTAAAAAGTGATATTGAAAAAAGGGAGGTTTGTAATTTAATACAAGCTCATTTTTAATATGTACATTTCTTAAGAGTATCTTTTCAAACACGGAAGAAATAATTTTGTTACTTACGATAATCTCTATGAATTTCATCTATTTCATTCTCTGTCTGGTGCTTTGTAAATATCATACTCTGCAACAATAGCACAAAGATTATTTTTAAAGATTAATAGATGAAAGATCTAAACCTACAGTTGAAAGATTTTAAGATATAATTATCTTCGAACTAAAAAAAACTTTTCGGCCCATCAATATTCTTTTAGCATTTAATTTTTAGAGGCTGATTTTAAGGATAGGTCTTTAAAAAAAAAATCATGGAAAATTGGTGACACATACCCCTGTTATTATGGGCAAAACCCCAAAGCTGCTGCTACATAATCTCGAAGTTATTTGAGACGCTTTCAGAACAGCAAATTTACACCCTGGAATTTGTATTTTTGTCTGCAAGGAAAATCTTTTACAGAATCTTCAGAGGATTATTCAAAGGGGGGGAAACGGACAGACCTCCAATCCATGCTAGTGAAAATGACTTCACTTAGAGTATATGTATTTAACAAAGAGTTCACAAAGTACAAGATTTATTTATTCGGAAAATATCAATCATGGAGAAGTGGGGGATAGTTGGGATAGGCCCAAGAAGAATGCAAATTAATGGTGCTTCACTTTGTATTATGCTAAATACATTATCATCACCACCCTCATCATCCCCATCGTAATTTTTAAAATCAGATTAGGAAGAGTTTAGCAGATACTAAATTACCCATTTCTGCTATAAAAGCTTGGTATGTCTCTCTAGCTATCACTAACTGTTTAGACATCAGTGGTTTATACTTAATAAACCTTCTAAATATCAGGAGAGAGATTAAACTAGAATTCTAAAATACAAGTACAAAATACACAGGTTAAGTGAATATTCATTCGTTTAGTCATTCATTTTGAAGGTAAGTTTCTAAACTTCCTTGCCATGCAATATGATTTTTTTTTTCAAAATGCAATTGGTATCTCCATCAGCACATCAATGGAATCAGCAGCAATTTGATAGTTGGTGAAAATTTTCCTTTTTAGTAAGGTCAACCATACATAAGCCTTTTTGTTGTTTTATTTCCTGCTGTTTTATGTTTCTATGTTTAAATAAATGGTTTTACTATTTTGCAGAATCTAAAACTCTGTGGTAAATGGACAGAACATAAATGCTTTAAATGAAAAAAAACACCCTCAAAGCTTTAATTTGGTGGTGGCAATTAAATAGATGGAAACAGTTTATCTAGCATGCAGCTCAATATTGGATGGTTTCTGACATCATTTCCCATCAATATAAACTTTAAGGATGGGCATGCAATGCATTTACTTGGCCTTTGCTGTGACATTTCAAAAGTCAACTTTTGGTGGGGAGATTATTCAACAGGCATATGAACAGAAAATAACAGAGGCACAGATATATCAAGCAAAAGGGACACATGTATAACAAATATCTATCTACTGACTGCAGAACAGGCACTACAATGTGGTATGGTTCTTGTGCAGAAGGTACAAGATATCTTGAGCAGAATAAAAGAGACTCCAAATGCAATCTTCATTCAAGCTTGAGTTCAGCAGGACATACTTCTGTTCAAAGGTGTGATTATCACAAGCTTGGTCAGATTTGGCATCAAAATGATCACATATCTACCCACATATCTACTAATTTAGCACCATTATGCTAAACAAAGCAAAAAAAATCCACTGTAGTTTTCTAATAGGTAGAATAATGTATTTAAATTTATCTTCACCAAAACTAAAATTAAAAGTTATTAACTTACATCTTCTTTGGGTTTACTGGCATCAAGTTGTGCTTGAGTCTTTTCAATATTTCCCAGTTCTTTCACTATTTCCACAACTGTTAGAATAAATAAACACCATTAATAGCAATCTAGCAGTCCGGTAAATGTGACTATATCCCAGAATAAAATATTTTGAAGAGCACTCAATATTTTCAGTTGTTATGTAAAAACTGGAATTGGTGCATGAAAAAAATGCATTATAAATGAGGGGCTTTTTTAACCATATGTAAATGGAATTAAAAACCAAAGAGATACAGAGAAACAGTTATGGTAAAACTAATAACTAACTAGGGGAGGGAAGACTGGTTCAGTGGAAACTGGTGAAAGAGGTAATTATTAGGAAAGGTTTCTTCTGTTCTTCACTAAAATCACTGTAAATGAATCCTATGAGATTTCTCCAGAAATCCTTGATGGGGTAGTGGTTCTGAGCTTTAAACTTTTCTCTCCATAATCAATACAGTACGATGGACGGATAGACAGACAGATCTCCAAAACTATTTATCTCCAACACTACCAGCAGCTGAAGAGACTGGAGCACTGAAGTGTGCTGAGAGAGCTATGAACATTACCAGTGCATGTTTTGTGGAATACCAACTTTTCTCCAAACAACACTTTCAATTTCTTGGCCACTATGATCAATACATCTCTAACTGGACATACTATTAGAGGTATTTTTCAGACTGTACAGCTTGAAGATCTGGACAAACTGCTTGGAAGCTTGACACACAGCATACATGCCTTTGATCCTTCTAAAATCTATCAGGGCTTGATGGACCTTGTAAGTGATTAATATTCTGAGGAGTAGCAGGGTGCCTGTTATTTTAATGACTCAGCAAATAATATGAAATCCCACAATATTTACGCCCATATTCTTTGAAAGTATTGAAGAATGTGTTTCTCTCAGGCTATGTGGCAACAATGCTGATTATTTAGACTTGGTTTCAGATCCAAATGCACAATCCCATTAATATTACAGGAGCACAATAGCGTGAACAACTAGTATTCAAAACTACTGGCCATCCTTTTTGTAACTTATCTTCTATTAGTTCTTCTTGAGCTATTAGAGCTTTTAGAACCAGCATGGTAATTAATAATAATTATTATAATTTATATGATAATTATTATTCAAATTTATATGCTGCCTGACTGATGTAGGTTGCAATGACACAGGAGCAGTACAATGTTAAGAAATGTAGGATTATCATAGACTGCTAAGGGCGATAATCCAGAAATTAGCTCTCATCACTATGTCGATAGCTTTCAGCAAAAAAATGGAAGAACATTGCTTCAGTTATTCATGGTTTCACCATATCTAGGCTGAACTCCATCTTTACACTGGACTACCTTTTCAACATAATTTGGAATCTAAATGACATGTTGCCAATTAATAGCAAGTCAGATCATATTATACTGGTTGTCAAAGTGACTCTAAAACCCGCCTTCATTTGTACCAACCTGCTGACACTGAGATCGGTATTAAAGGTTTACATGTGCAATTGTGCATCCGCTGCTGTGAACAATTAGGAGCCTGTTTTTCACTGGCCAGTTAGTTGTAAAACAGTGGATATCTATCATATTTCATCAAAATAAGCTTTCCCTTCAATACTAAAGACTCAACTGTTTATCAGAGCCAGTTAATGATTTAGGATTACATTTTTATTTATTTGTTTGTTTGTTTATTAAATTTGTACAGACGATCATCTGTCAGGTGCAAGGAATCAGAATGACACTGTGAGCTGATCAATGTTATTTTTCTTTAATTCTTGCATGCCTATTTACAAGAATCTCACCAGACCAACTGCATTCTCCTGAGAATAGTCAGATAGGGCTTCAGAGGTCCTGGGGAGGTGAGAACTGTGTCACTTCCAGCTATGCAAGGATTCTAAGCTTCACACTTCACACTTCCCCCCATTCTAGCTGGCAATTCCACCATACATTTCCCCAAAAGCAACTCTTGAGTGGTACACAAACAATCACATAAAAACCACAAATATAATGTAAAAAATATAGATATCTACATTAAGAAATAAATAGTATAAAGAACAAATATTATGTAGGCTAATGCAGTCTCATTTTAACATTATCAATATTAGTATATTTATCATTATATTACTCTATTTTGTAGTTTCACTTTTATTGTAGACCACTTTGGAAAATCTGCTCTACATGGCAATTTAGAAATATTTTAAATATATTAGTAAGATAACAAGCTTCTTGTAACCTTTGGTTCCTGCGTTAAAAGTTGCTGGAGCGGCCACTGGAAAATCCAGTCTGCCAGACTATAATATTTTCTACAAAACAGCTAGTTTCTTGAATTATTTGCATGATGGATATATTTCAGAATAACAACATAGTTTCCTCAAAGACAATTATGACACTATATATTAACTATGGAAAGGTAAGATGTAATCCTGAAAGTTCACTGAAAACAAGACAAAGATTATTTGGTTTCATTTGTTGAATTTATGTATAATGGCAGAGGAATAAGATCAGCAACAGCAAGATCCAAGAATTTATAAACACCCCCTTCAAAAGTTCCATTGAACACAGTGAAAATTAATGCAGGAAAATATGAACAGGATTATAGTTTAATTCGGCAAGTTGAGTTTTATACTATATTCATTAAGACTCTTGGAGTTGGCATCCATAGAATGCCCTATTTCAAGATTCTTGGGATTGGTTACTTTGAATTCTATATGCCACTTTTTATTTAGCTGTTTGTGTTTTACCTGAAATATATCTAGCTCGGTATTCACAAAACACTGAGGAAAATTAAGAAAAAAACAAAAACAAGCTTTTACTGTAAGTTTAAAAGGGTGTGATATAAGAGTATCATGAAAATCACTTGTATTTCAAAATCTACACACTACTACAGTCGCATTAATACTGCCTGTTCCAGGTTTGTATATACTACTAGACAACCTATGCCCCATTGGGTCATTGTTTCAGAGACCTTACCTTAAGCATATTAAGCAGCATACTGTCCCCTATATGTAGAAATGAGGGAGCTATAGTACTCCACAACCCATCCAAACACAGTATAGACCCTTTCCTACCATCCACATATGCAGAGTGTCTGAACTGAACCTGGCCATCTAGGAGGCTTCAGGGTTGCCACAAAACAGAGGAGGGGGGAAATAGCTAGATCTGGTTTTGTAGCCAAAACAATAAAGTGGGAACCAAGGACATTCACACAGGTATCTGGCCAGAGGAGGAGTGAAGTAACCAAACAACCAGCCAGCACCTTGATTGGACAGCATCACCAGTGCCTTGGGGGAAAGGAGAAACTTTTATCTTTTAATTAGTTGTGCCAATATGATGATGTATCCAATAAATTCTTTGAGGAACTTGCCTGCCTCAGAGTTCTGCTTTCTATGGGTGTGTTACTTGGAATGCTGACATCGAGTATGATAAGAGGACTCAAGAAACCATCTGATTAAGACCTGGTACAACTTAACTTACTTTGGAATCCACATTACTTAGTATATAGTCACTAAAGAAGTAAGTATGACAGAAGAAACATACTAAGAATGGCTAAAGTCCATCACACAGTAGAGCTGAGCGTAGCTTCTATGAATATATGACATATGCACACCTTGTGAATCACTGTAATGTGTGAGAAAATACTTGTGAATCACCTTTTTCATAAATGATTTCATAAATCATTGTTTTAAAGTTGGACTTTTTCCCAAACACTATTTATTAATATAGCAGGGAAATGCAGCAAAAATGTGAAAGAGGCAGATAAATTAATACTTATAAAGTTATACATGGATCTAAAAAAGGTTTCCCTTGTTCATAATGCTAGAATCAAGAAATATCCAATGTATCCAAGCAGTTATGGATTCAGCACACAGGAATAACTTTTTTCACAACAAACAATGTAAAACAATAATAGTTATTCACATAGACAATCTTAAAAGATTAGATAACTTCATAGAGATTAAGCCAAACAATGCCTACTAGTCATATTAGCTACATACTATTCTCAATTCTGGTTGCTAGGAAACTAAAGTAGGAAGGTATAATTTCATTCATACCCTGCTTTCCAGAGGCCTTTATTTCTCCTTTATAGATTAGTCAGGCCTTTGGTTTCATCCAGCACAGCTCTTCTTGAGTTTACTGTATATTATGTTTCTCTAGCTCTTGATAAAATTTTAACAAATCACTTAGAACAGATTCTTCTGTTGTTGGCTCTGACTAACCAAAACAGCTTAATCACAGTTACAAGTGGTAAACTGTAAAATGTCTCCTTTTGCTGCAAACAAATACCTGTGCCCTTTGGTCATATTTTTGCCATTGTAGCACTAAATCACACTGAACCTTAGCAAAAAGGATGTCTTTGCTTTTAGCCCTAATAGAATAAGTATTTGACAGAACTGAGTCAGCGATTCCCCCGCTAGAGCACCATCACACTTTTAAAGTGTGCCTAATAATTATGTCTGCATCTTATATCAATGGAACAACCATGGAACCACCTACTCCTATTTTTCAGATTACCCATTTTCTATTTTGCTTTTGAAACGCTGTGAAAACAGGGCTCGTCAGGTAGATATTCAGAGATGCTTGAAGATTTTGCCTCCCCCAAGGTGACATTTCTAGGCCTGAATGCTATCATGATTAGGCTGCTGATTTTCTATGTTGTCATTTTATGTCATCATAAGCTGCCCACTATCTTTTGAAATTGGCAGGCAGGAACTATACAGCCCCAATGAGAGAAACACAACAAATCTAAAATAAGATGCCTGGATATATTTCCACACACGGGAAAGAAACATCTGCAGCAATGAAAAATCGGAAGTGAGTTTCACCATACACAGGAGCATCACATGGAAGTAATTTTAAGTGCTAGCCGGTGTAGAGGAGTATGGTAGCCTTGAAGAAGGAGTGCACGAATAAGTAAGCAAACATCCACTTGGCTACGGGAAGGAAGATTGAGAAACTCATCCACTGAAATTCAAGATAATCCTGTCTTGACTCTATTTAGCATAACAAAGTACAGAAGGAAACTTTTAAGATTTTCGTACTATACCCTTTAACAACAGAATTCCAGCAATTCAGTAGCAATAGAAATAGCCCTTAGTGTTCCATAGTGCTTTACAGCTCTTTCTTGGCGGTTTGTAATGTCAGCATTATTTACATATTGCTCCCAACAATCTGGGTCCTCATTTTACTGACCTTGAAAATTTGGATAGCTAAGTCAATCTTGAGCCGGTCATGTTCGAACTCCAGGCTACTGCTAGAATTAGCCTGCAATATTGCATTCTAACCACTGCGCCACTAGGGCTCCAGTATCTGTTTCTTCACCCGTCCTATCTCAAAGGGCTGAATAAACAAGTGAGATGGCCCTTTTAACTTTGTTATCACTATACGATTTGCCTAAATACTGTTGATATAGAGTAGTGTTTTTCAACCTTGGCAACATTAACACATATGGACTTCAACTCCTATGCTGCGTGAGGAATTCTGGAAGCTGAAGTGCCTACATCTTAAAGTTGTCAAGGTTGAAAAACATGAAAGGACTCTAATATGCGCACAAACTGCTAACAATTCAAATCTGTTGCCATGGTCATGTAAGCTCAGTGTTTTCAATCATGGCAGACACTTCATGTAAAGCAAGTCTCATCTAAAGCATTTCAAAGAGTAATAACAGACCGGCAAGTTAAAGTTATGTTAGCTCAAAATGGGAAGTAAAATAAATGTTAGGAAGAAGCGTAGCTTAAGAAACAGCACTATTTAAAGGAAACCGCTATCTACATTTTATTTTCCTACCTGATTTAGGATTTAGAGAATCACACTCTGAATTATACATGTGCACAAATTCTTGGTGTCTTTTAATAAGCTGTTGTTTTGTTCCCTGGGTAGACAATCCATGTTCTTTCAGTCTTTTCCTCAGGTCACGGTCAGAAAGTAAACTGTAAACTAGTTTCGGCAGTAACTTTCTTTTTTGTCCAGAACTAGGAGGGGGAAAAAAACGTAAGAGGGAAACATATAAAAATATTTCCTGTAAGACGAAATGAATAAATGTACATATTTTTACTCTATCTATAAGGCACGCATACATCTATGTTACAGGGTACAAACAGGCTGCAGGATTTATGTTGCAAGTTCTATTCCAGATATCGTGTTTAATGTTATTTTACTTTGACCATATTTACTTTATTTTAACCCTCTGCAACCTCTTGCCATGTCCCATTTCTATCTCCAACATCAATAATATACTATTTGATTAAATTATTACTTATATCCCATTTTCCTTTCAAAGAGCTTTATTTTCTTATGCTTATAACATCATCGTGATTTAACTTAAGTCAATGGGATAGGTCCAGCACTCAAGTAAATATTTTAAAAGCTAATAATCAAATATTTAATGAGGAATGGCACCCTTCTCTGTTATTATTATAGAGAGCATAAGAAAGTAGCTGATCAAACTCATTCAGGCGAACATATCTTATTTCTTCCCCAGAAATGTTCCTGCTCATTTATTTCAAAAAGCATACTCAAAAACGCTAACAAAATATTGACAATCAGCAAGCCACAAAATGGCGTGAGTGTGTATGTGTAATCCTATACAAAAACATACACACATATATGCACTATTTATTTAGGATTAGATACACAGAATCTGCTAATCAAAACTGACTTTCAGTCATGTCCCCTCCTTCTCCCTCTTTAAAATGCAGCTTCCATAGTTTGCAGAAAAATATGTAACCATCACTGCATTCAACAAATAGTTGAACTAGCAGACAGAGTTTTGAACAAGTAATGCAGTTATGGAAACACAAAATTAGTGCCATCGATTTCTACTTGTGGACCAGATTTCCTACCAAACAAACTTCAATTATATACTGTGTTATTTATAGGGCCAATCTAGCATACTTTCCATATTTTATTAGGAAAATCTAGTAAAAAATGAATTAAAAGGAAGTCCTTCTGGCTTTTTTTAATGAGTATTTAAAAATCATTATATCTATAAGTAAACACGTAATTACTAAAATTATACAATTATTCAATATAACATTAGCTACACTGAAATGTTATTTTCATAATATAAAAATATGTATTTTAGCTTAATGACAACGTCTTCATTATATTACTTATAAATATTAAAAAAAAGAAAAGCACTTTTCTTTATAATAAATATTTGATTTCTGATTTTCCCCCTTGCACCCCAGAGAATTTGCAGTCCCTATCAGTGTAAACTTAGAAACCACAGTCTAGGTGTTGGAATTTATCTTGCTGCATAATATAAATGGTACCATTTTTGCTTTAAATTATTTAAACTTCTGTGTGTGTGTGTGTGTGTGTGTACATATACATACATACATACACACACATATGTTTTCTGAGGTTTTCGCGGGTATTTGTATGTGTATCTTCGGTTTTTCGGGTTTTTCCCGCGTAGATTTGAAGGTTTCTTGGCGACGTTTCGATGAAGTCTCATTCATCATCTTCAGGCTTGCGTATT